>JBBMKA010088333.1:0-13477 GCA_037833695.1 Sechiopsis laciniata | reverse complement strand
AAGGGAAAGGTTAATGGTATAATAATGAAAGGGTATAGTAACTCTAAAAATAAATAATAAAATAAACTCATTTTAAAACCTTTTTGTAATTTAATTTTATATAATATTAATAGTACATTTATAAATGTATAATTTGGCTTATAAGCAAAATCAAAGCTTATTTAGAATTTAATTTTATATAATATTAAGGTATATTTGTAATTTTATAATTTAATTTAGGATAAAATAGTTTAAAAAACTGCTTCCTCAACAACACTTTAAAATAATAAGATTAGTATGAAGTATGATCTTAAAATATATGCCACTTTTTAATAAAGTTAACTATATTTTATGTTTATTGTACTATTTATTTACTATATATTTTTTTAATAAGGTAGTTTGAAATGCCATTTTAAATAAGTTGTTTCTCATATTCCATAGTTTTATATTTTAAAAAATTATGAAATATAAAATTGTATCATATTTGACTCAAAAAAAAAAAAAAAAAAAAAAACAGAACATAAGTTATAAAATTTATGCTAAATGAGTATAGTTCAACCGACATCTCGTACTAACGACCTTGAGATTAAAGGTTTGATCTACAACTTACACATATAAGGTAAAAAAAAAAAAATTATACAATTACTTATTTATTTAGTATTATAATTATTATTGCAAATTCATTCTAAAAAAACAATTTAAATACAATAACAATGAACTAATAATTGTAAAAGTAGAAAGGAAAAAAATGGTAAAAAAAAAATTCTAAGTCACTAAATGTCCATTAGTTTCTTAAAACAGATTTGATCACTTGATAATATTTCCTCAAATATTGCTAATCCAATTTCATCAAAGTAAAATTGTAAGGTTATATAGGTGAATGCAAGATACCAATTTAATTCAAAATTTAATGAATTTTACTAAATAAATAATGTTAATGTTGTGGACAAAATTTTGAATTGTAAAATTATCATAAGAATAAAATAGTTATTTTTTGCTTAAGCGAGTTTTAAATATTAAATTAAGATAAAGTAAGAGTAAGCTAAGATAACAAATAACATGAGATAAGATATTATACTATAAATTGTAAATTATGATTTTACCAAAAAAATTAACAAATATATTCATGGATTTAAAAAAAAGAAAAAATCAAATATATTCATGTACGGTAAAAAAAACATCAGTATATAATTTTTCATAACAAATATCATTATTTTTTTAGTAAAATAAACTATATATGTATGAAAATACATGGCTAATGAACTTAACTTAAAGTATACTTACGCTTAACTTCAAATAGTGATTTTATCATTCTCGAACTTCATTTTTCCCGTATTCAAGTATGTATTTAAAATTCAACGAATGAACTGCAAATAAAAAAAATATATATATAAAGGTTAATAAAATAATCCATCAAAAATATTGAATTGATTAACTTTAAAAGCAATGAAAAAGAAAGCAAACTTAATTTTAAAGCTAAAAAAAAAGTTCAAAGGTTGGTAAGAAAATGTTGAAAACAACTCTCTCTATATATATAGTTGTAGGGATCAACATTATAGATCTTTGAAATTCCATCATTAAAAATACATTAAATTTAGAAATAAAAAGATGAATTTTTTCATATTATAACCTCTCCTTAATCAATATATATTTATTATATAATAAAAGTAAAATTTATGTAAACATGAGTTATATTAGTTGAGAATATGAAAAGATACTTCTAATGTAATTTTAGTTTTAAAGATTTTGTTTAGTAAATTTAAAAACCATTATTAAATATAAACGTTTTTTTTAGATTTATTACAAAACCATGATTAAATTTGGGTGTTTCTAAACCATTATTAAATATAAACATGAGTTTCTAAAGCTCACTTTCACTAAATTATGTGGGTGTTTTTTTAATTCAATTTGGGGGTGTTTTTTTTTTAATGTTTGTAATTTAAGGTGTGGTTTGAGAGTAAATCGTCAAAAAATGATTCTCAAAACCACACTTTAAAGTAGTATGATATGATATGATAAAAGATTATTTTTATTATTAATATAAGCAATAAATAGAAGACTAAAAGAAAAAAAAATGAATGTTTTTTTTTTTTTTTGAAAAAATGATCCTTTTAATCCATAAGTTTGGATGCACTTTCAATTTGAAATTTAAAATTAAAAATTAAACATTTTTATCATAATATTTATTTACTAATTTAGTTTACTTTATACTTATTTTATTTTAAAAATTAAATTTATTTTTTTAAAAAATAAATATTTTATCAATATATATTAAAATTTAATCTTAATGATTTTATTGTTAGAAACTAAAAGAAATTAAAAAAAAAAAAAAACTAAAAGAAAATATGATTGAAATGTGAAAAATAAAAATAAAAATATTTTTAATTTTAAAATATAAAGAACCAATCTAAGTTTTCATCTTTTCAAAAAAAAAAAAAAAGAAGCCAATTTAAGTTTTCCCAATGTTTTTTGAAAATAAAAAAGAAATAAAAATAAAAGCAAAGTGGGAAGACAAAGGGATACGCCGACCAATCGTGGCCTGCCCTTTCTTCTTCTTCTTCTTCTTCTTCCACTCTCACCATTCACCAACACCAAACAAACACTTTCTTTCTCTCCCAGTTTTTCAATTTACTTTTCTTTTTCTTCAACATATTAACTCTCTCAAACGCTTTGTTGTTTGGTTCCCTTATATCTATTTACAAACCCCCCCTCCCATCTTCCGTCTTATCTTTTTTCAAACAATTCCGAAGATTCTCTTATTATCTTTTCCTATTTCGTTTTGGATTTGAGATTTTCTTTTCGTTGATTATTATGAAGGCAGATGTTGAGCAATCCACTCCCGAAAGGAACGACGACGGCGACAAGGACAAGAAGAAGAAACGTCGATCTAATCGCCGATCTAAGCACAACGCCTCTTTTTCCACATTAGGTACTCTTCTCTTTAACTCTTTTTTTTTTTTTTAATATTAGTTTTAGTTTTAGGGATTTTGCCGAATATGCTTGTTTACTTTTGTTTAGATAAATGCATCTCGGTGGGAATTCTCGTGGATGTAGATTGCAGTTCACATATAGCTATAGTTTTGATAGGGGTGTACATGGTCCGCTTTGGTTGGATTAGTGATATTTTTGGACCCATCTAAACTTTTGGTTGGTCAATCCTTCAACCCAAACAATCCAACCAAACCAAACCCAACCCATATATTTATTGGTTAGGTTGGTTTTGGGTAATCAGGTTTTTAGGTCTCATCTTTCCTCTTTAAAGCCAAGCCCATAGCTCATAAATATGTAAAAGAATAAAGGAAAGTTACATAATACATTAATAGACTCTTCATTAGTGCATGCTTCTTACCAGTATGTTAAGAATCTATCTTTTTTATAATCTTACTCACATATATATAATATTATTCTTAGTTCAAGTTGTGTTAGGTTGAACCAAGTAAAAAATTGGTCAACCTGAGTATCGACCCAATCGAAAAATATTTATAAAATTATAATCCATCCCAATTAAAGAACATTACACTTACACTTTGGGTTGGACAGTCCAGCCCAGGTTGCTCGGTTTGTCAGTTTTTTTATATCTGTTTTTCGATGTTAAAAAGTTGTTAAGTGTTGCATCGATACAATGTTACGAGGGTGCATTGATTTGTACTTTCAGATGTGTTTTTTTGTTGCACAGGAAGATGCTTTTATGTTTTTTTTGTTCCCCTCAACATCTTATGTGCCCTAACTTGCTATATATGTTGCCCCTTTTTGGCAGTGTCTTGCAATTCAGTCAGTGATATACCTGGGGAAGCATCGGAGTGTGTGGTAAACGGTAGAGTAGATGCTAACATGACAGCACCCTCGAGTTCTTCTTCTTTGACACAACATGGATATCAATCAAATCAGCCAACCGAGAATGGTTCAACCAGAAGAAATAAGATTTCATTTAGTTCTTTGCCCCTTCTGCATATTAGTGAACAAGTGGAATTGTCTGAGTCGCAGAATTTGATAAATCAACATCTTCATTCATTAGATGCTGGTGGAAGGATTATAAAATCATGTCCTGAACAGATTGTATGTGGTAGGATGCCTGGGAGATCTATGAACCAGCATTCACCTCCTTCTGATGTAATTGTAATTAATTCACTAAGGAAATATTTTACTTCACACTGGTCCATGGATGATGCCAATGAAGGATTACAGGTCAGTGTGACATTCTGATTCTGCATGATTCTAGTTGCCAGGGTGAGTGCTTGGTTCAAATGATATAAAAGCTTCTGATATAATGCAGTAATTTTGCTGTTATTTCCATTTTTGCAGAAAGGGGACGTATTTAGAGCTTTATTTCGTGTTAATGCTCACAATAGGCTTGAGGTTTGTGTCAAATCTCTGTACTATATCTGATTGAAAATCCTTTGAAATATCATGCTCTTAATCTGATCTCTTGAGTATGTTTGCTCACATATTTTTTTTAAGTTTTGTTTGATCATGATATATTTATCTTGTAGGCCTACTGCAAAATTGATGGACTACCAGTTGATATCTTAATAAATGGAATTGCATCTCAAAACAGAGCTGTAAATACTCTCTCTCTCTGTCTCTCATAAACAAACTTGCATGAGTTGCACACAAACTCAAAATTGGCTGTAGACTTGGTTTCTAGAAGGCTTCAATCATTTTGGTTCATTTCTTAGTCATATGAGCTGTGTGATTTATGTTTCTAATCTTGGAATTCATGCTATTTGCATGTATTTGGGTGCGCAGTTGTCTGTGACCCATATACTTACCTTGATGGCTAGATACATAAACTTTTGATGTTAGATTCTGTTAGGATCCCACACCGGAAAGAGTGTAGACCCCATAGCAATATATAAGAAAGGTGGACTATTCCTCTTATTAACAATTGGTTTTGAGATGAAAGTTCACATTATCGAATATGTTATTAGAGCTCATTAAGTCCAAATGAGTATTTTGTCTAACAAAAATGAAATTGAGATTTGATTCAAAATTGGTGAGCCCAAAAGAGGTACCATCTTGAAGGGGTATGTTAGGATCTCATATCGAAAAGAGTGGAGATCTCATAAAAATATATAAGGAATGTGGACTACTCTCATCACTAATTGGTTTTGAGATGGATGTCCACTTTGATAGTTTAGGAGGTAAGTAAATTAAAAAAAATGCTTGCATTTTGGAGGGGACATCACACCTCGCACTGGGGCCTAGAAATATTAACTGATTTATCATGTTTTGTGTTGAATTTTTCTTTTATAATGTACGCTAATGGATTTGGGAAGTTCTGTTTGTCATTTACCTCTTCCTCTTTTCCTTTAATTGTGTCGATCTTCCTCTGTTGGTAACATCCCCTTCAAATGAAAATTTAGCATTTTGTGTTTGACTGCTGTAGAATTACGAGTAGAACAATCAAAATGTAAACATGGCAAAATTTACACAATTCAGTTTTTTGTTCACGGGTAGATATTTTTTTTTTTTTTATTGATTTGGAATCATTGTCCTCATCTAGGTGGAAGGAGACATAGTTGCTATTAAGGTGGATCCTCTTACGTCATGGACTAGGGTGAAAGGCAATGGTGAGGTCCATAACAATATGTCTGTAATGGGAGATGCCAACTTACCTGTTGAAGAGACTGAAAAGGATGGTTATAATTGTAAAGGCAAGAATAAAGTTAATGTTCATGTTAAGTCTGATAGTGTAAGGAGTTCCTCTTTATCTGATAAGAGGTGTTCTACTGAGGACAAAGTTTTGAATGGAATTGCTTGTGATGACCTTTTATCAAATTACGAGCAATGCGATGCACACCAGCCATCTATTATGGATCCTTCACAAGCACATTATTCTAGCACCCAAGATGATGTGTCTAAGGCCATAGGAAGGATCTGTGCAGTGATTAATTTATACTCTTCAAAAAGACCGACCGGCAAGGTAGTAGCCATCCTAGAAAAGTCTCGACAGCGAGAAACTATTGTTGGCCATCTTAATGTCAAGAAATTCTTGTCCTTTCACGAGATTTACATGAAAGAGATGAAAAAGAAATCTTGTTTATCGTTATCACTTAATTGTGTATTTGTCCAATTGATGCCTAAAGATGCAAGATTTCCAATGATGATGGTTCTTGCAGAAGATTTACCCGACTGCATCAAGAAGAGATTGGATAAGGGTGACGTGACAGTTGAAAGTGAGCTAGTAGCAGCACGAATTGAGGAATGGGTTGAAGAGAGCTCTGCTCCACGGGCACATGTCTTGCATGTTCTTGGACAAGGGAGTAAAGTAGAGTCTCATATTGATGCTATTTTATTTGAAAATGCAATTCGTATGTGTGAATTCTCTCATGATTCACTATCTTGCCTCCCCCATACAGCTTGGAAGATCACACACGAAGAACTTCAATGCAGAAGAGACCTAAGAAATATATGTATATTTACTATTGATCCTTCCTCTGCCTCTGACCTTGATGATGCTTTATCGGTTCAAAAATTAGCGAATGGCACCTTCAGAGTAGGCATTCATATTGCTGATGTTTCGCATTTTGTATTGCCAGGCACTGCCTTAGATAAGGAGGCTCAAATACGATCGACTAGTGTTTATCTTCTGCGACGCAAGATACCAATGTTGCCACCTCTACTCTCTGAGAATATAGGTTCACTTAACCCTGGAGTGGATAGACTTGCATTTACATTGTTTTTGGACATCAACCATTGCGGAGATGTTAAAGATTGTTGGATTGGCCGTACTGTGATATGCTCTTGTTGCAAACTCTCATATGAACATGCTCAGGACATTATTGATGGGCTAATTGATTCTGATACTTCAAAGATTTATGGGAATAATTGTCCCCAGTTGCATGGCCAGTTTGCATGGCCTGATGTCATTTCGTCTGTTAAAATTCTTCATGAAATTTCGAAGACTCTTAAGGAGAAGAGATTTAGAGATGGGGCTCTGCGGCTTGATAATTCCAAAATACTTTATTTATATGATGAATATGGAATTCCGTATGATAGTACGTTTTATGAGCAAAAGGATTCAAATTTTCTCGTTGAGGAGTTCATGCTTTTGGCAAACAGTACTGTGGCTGAAGTTATATCCAGAACTTTTCCTGTCAGTGCATTATTGAGAAGGCAACCTGAACCCATGCTGAGGAAACTCAGAGAATTTGAGTCATTTTGTTCTAAGCATGGTTTTGAACTTGACACATCCTCTTCAGTCCAGTTCCAGCAGTCGTTGGAGCAGATACGGATAAAACTTCATGATGATCCTTTGCTGTTCGATATTGTCATATCCTATGCTACAAGACCCATGCAGTTAGCAACTTATTTTTGCAATGGAGAGTTGAAAGATGGCGAAAATGGGAGTCATTATGCACTGGCTGTCCCCCTATACACACATTTCACTTCACCATTGCGACGATATTCTGATATTGTAGTCCATCGCACTCTTGCAGCAGCTATTGAAGCTGAAGAGTTGTACCTCAAGCACCAAGGGATCGTGCCGGAAGTTAATAGTGATGAACAGATTAGATGTTTTACTGGTGTTTATTTTAACAAAGATGCTGCTGACTCCTTAGAAGGTAGAGAAGCATTAGCGTCTGCAGCATTGAGGCATGGAGTCCCATGCTCTAAATTACTCTCAGATCTTGCTCTGCACTGCAATGACAGGAAATTGGCTAGTAAGCATGTTGCGGATGCTTGCAATAAGCTTTACATGTGGGCTCTTTTGAAGGAAAAAAAGGTACTCTTTTATGTCATTTTCTGATATAATCTGAACTCCATCTTGGTGCAGTGCAACTATACTTGTCATTTGTTCTAGTTGGCAGTATTCTTACTCTAAACTCGTTTGGTGATTAATTGCCATTTTGTTTCAAACTGTGAGCAGTTACGTATGGATTGCTTAAATTGTGCTTATTTAATTTTTTCTCTATATGAAATAGTGGGTTTTGTGTATTTCTTTTATCCCTTAGTTTGCAATCGAGGACATGGCACCCTTCCTTTGTGCTTCTATTTCTCCTCCCAACAAAGCAAACTGTATTCTCCATGTTTAATGTCATAAATTCTACAACAGTTGGTATTTGTTATGAGTACCTACTCAAGAATTAATTTCCTATGGAATTCCTTAATATCAAAATGTTATAGGGTCAGGTGGTATGTCCTGTGACAATAGTAAATTTGCCCGAACTCACGGTTATAAAAAAACATTATAGGAGTTTTACTTTTCCATGTTAAACTTTCTTTCATCTTCCAACATATATGATTGGCTTATCCAACTAACTAAGCTTTTAAAAGATGAATGGATCTGAATAGGAAGTGGGTTTTGAATCTTTTTAATTTTTTCAATATATTCATATATGGAAATATGGTTTTGGTTTGTCGACATGGGTTGAAGTGAAGCCCAGGAGATAGATATTGATGCTAATGTTGTCATGTTTTTGTATGACCTATAAGTATCAAGTCTCAATGGATGGTTGATTCATCTGTGGCTTTTTTATATTTGCAGATTTTGTTCTCAGATGCAAGGGTAGTGGGCCTTGGTCCAAGATTTATGTCTCTGTACATACAGAAGTTGGCTGTGAGTGGTCTTTGAACCTGTAGTACTCATGTTTTTTAATGTCCAAACTGGTATTCGATATCTTCTTTTGTTTTAATTTTTTTCTCATGCCTTATGATATCAGATTGAGCGGAGAATATACTATGATGAAGTTGAAGGTTTGGCAGTTGAATGGCTCGATGCTACATCGACGTTGGTGCTTAGTTTTTTTGGTACTAGGCGCTCACATAGGAGTAGAGGTTCAATTAAGTGGAAGGCATTGGAAGATGTTTCACTAGTTATTTCTCCTTGCGACCTGAATGTCGAACAAAGGATGCTCGGAGAAAGTAAGTTGGGTAAAGCTGTGAAACAAGAGTACTCCAATTTGAAATCTCATGTTTCAGATACTGGAATAGACCCTGCAGTTTTCCCTCTCACAGTAAGGCTCCTTTCAACCATACCCGTAGCACTTCATGCTGTTGGTGGGGACGATGGACCCATCGACATTGGCATTAGGCTATTCATGAGCTCATATTTAAAGTAATATATGGATGTGGCAAATCATTTGCTGCTGCTATTCCATTGTTTCAGAATGTGATAACTTAACAAGACAGTTTCTCATTTTTCTTTCTGGGAATTGTCTAGCTCTGTTTGTAGATAAGAAAATCAGTGCAAAAGGCAATAGGATCTTAGATTCATTGGTGTGTAGTATCTGCTGAAGCTTCATTATTACTTAGGGAAAAAGACATAATCTGGTGAAGAGAGTTTGTAGATAAAGGATGGAGAAAGAAATACAATGTGGCTTCAGTTCTAATTGCTTTCTAGTTGTGTAGGGTAAAAAAAATGAAGGCTAGTTTCTGGAGAAGGCCATTGGTTTTTTGTTGGCCAGTTCCATTCACTGAAAACTTTGTTTGAGATACGGCTCAAATGCTTGATCCCCAACCACAGCAACCCAGCTTCAGACTAGACATAACGTTTTCTTTTCTCATCTGTTCTCCGTTTGCTGCCCAATCAAGGTTTTTTTTTCGTCGTTGGGCGGCCGCTCGAAAACTAGTTTGTATTTGATACCTCATTTGGTATTTCTATATTTTGAAAACCTTAGAATAGTTTGTTGCTGCTCTTTGAATACTGTTTTCTCATTTTAGTGCAGGTTTGTTTCGCCTTGTGTTTCTTCTTTTCTTTGATTCTACTATTCAGAACAAATAAATGATATGTGAACATCTTCCGGGATTGATATTTGTGAACATCTTCCAAAGGATTGATATGGTTACATAATCACATTATACCAAACCAACCGAACCAATATCTTTGGTTTTCAAAGAATAGATCTAATCCAATGTTCAATAAAGTATAGAATCATTGGTTTTGTTTGGTTTTCGATCCGATTCAATGTCCATCTTTTTTATATATCAAAAACATTTTGCATAAACAACAATTTTTTTTTAAAAGTTGGAAGTATTTTTGAGTTTATTGAAAATGATTTAAGCATATTTTTTTACTTGAAATAAGAGTGAAATTAAAATTATTAAGATACCTTCGTTTGGAAAATATATTGATATTTGAAGAATAAAAAAACATTTATTATAAGATATTGATCTTAAAGAATTTAGAATTTTTTTTGAAATAATGGAAGGAAGATGATTTTATATGATATATATATATATATATATCGGCTTGGTTTTTATTGATTATTTAAAATAAAAATTGGAATCGATCCAATATTTTTTATTTTTTCAAATTACAAACCGATATGTCTAACTTTGTGCTAAAAAACTGATCTGATCCATTTGATTGGATTGGTTCGGTTCAGTTTTTTAATTTTTTAATTTTTTGTTGCACCCCAAATTTTTAATAAAGATTTAAATCCATTGTTAACTTGAGTATACCTCAACTAACTATTTATTGATCAAGAGATTAGATATTTGAATATTTAGTTCATTGAATAAGAGGTTAGAAGTTTAATTATTCCATAATAAAGTTGAACTAAAAAAAAATTAATAATTTTGTTAAATTTATGAACAAAATGAGTTTGAGATTAAAAAAGTAATTGAATTCTATTAGTCAATTAATTTGAACTTATAATTTTATAATATATTTTTTAATGAGCAAGAATTTCTCTATATTGATTATTTATAACGAGGCAAGTTTATATCAATACTATTAGTTATTTAGTTAAAGTACCATTTTGGTTCTAAACTTTTATTGTTGTTTTATTTTGGTCCTTACGAGGTGATTGAATTTTGTGTTGAGTATAGGAGAGGAAGAGGAAGGAGTTGAGATCTCAACTCCAAGTTTATTTTTAGTACATCAACTTTTCTTCAACTCCTCTTCAATCTCTCCTCCAACATCACATTAAATTTTTTATTTAATCTTATTAAATGTCACATTAAACTTTTTTTTTTTAATTTTCAACCATATAATATAAAATAAAATATATTTTATCTAACCTTATCAAATGTCACATCAAATATTTTCTAATTTTCAATCACATGATATAAAATAAAATATATTAAATTTATCAATTAATACAAATATTCAATGATTGCATTAATACAAAACCAATAATTTTATAACATCTCCTCTCCAAAACACCAATCTCCAAACAAGTACTTCATATCTCTAAATCACTCAACTTCTTCTCATTCTTCATCTCCTCTCCTCTTTTCAACTCCAAAATACAATCACCTCCTTAGACTTTTAAAAGTCTAACTTCGGTCCCTAAACTTTCATTTTTGTTTCACTTTGGTTCTTGGACTTTTAAATGTCCTATTTTAGTCCGCACTTTCTGAAAAACTTAAAAATAGTCCACCTAACACTAAAATAAGTTAACAGATGTTTTTTTAAAAAATAAAGTAACCACGTCCATCCCTAGGCCAAACCACCCGAGTATACTTGTGCGAGTGTGGATTAATTTGTTTTTTTTGTTTTTTTTTTCTTTTGGTTGATAATCCGTTTTCATGTGATACTGGTTGGTTGAAATCAAATGGGTTTTTTTGAATTTGCACTTGAAGAAGAGAAGATATATGAACAAGTTCACCTTGTCCTCAACTCCATTTTTTTAGTCTATGTAATTTTTTTTATGTAGCATAAATTATAAGAAAATAAAAATTTTAAAAATATGACAATTCTACCCTTCACAAATCCTTTAAATTTGGTTTAAGGGTGTTAATTACAACACTTATCAAAATTTAAGGAAGGTGATTACTCTTTGTTAATTGTTACAAACATCATAGTTTAAGAGTAGTTTGTGCCTTTTTTCCTAAATATTATATATATTTGGTTTGACTTGAGTATCAAATTAAATAAAATTGTTTGCATTAAATTAATTAAATCTTAGGTAAGGAAAGTGCATTAAATTCAAAATTTTGGATTATTACATTAAATTCAAAACTGAAAAGGTGAAAATTATATGCAATATCATAAACTTTTGTTTTATTTAAAAAGTATTCTTTAAAAAATATAATAACGTTACCAAATATTTTCAAAACTTACCCAAAGTTTTTAGAACGTTTCACCAAAACGTTTTTTTTTTTTTTTTGAAAAATGGAGAAGGGATCACAAATTTAACCAAAAAGTTATTTATCAATAAAAGATATTACAGTTCTAGAAAAAAATAACATAGGAAAATTGGATGAGATATACTTTTAGAGAAAATAATTACAACCTTAGGCAAAAAAATAAATAATTAAAAATTCTAATTTTCTATTTTTTATTCCAGATTTTTAATTTTTCTTTAATACTATTCTACCCCTCTTAATTTTCATAATAAGAAAACTTATAAGATTAGTTAAATTTAGAAAATAATTATAAATATGGAAACTTTTAAAAAAATTTAGCAATCATAGTATTAATAATAATACTCTATTAATAATACAAAATACTATAATCATACATCATATTGTATTAATAATACATAATATTGTATTGATGAATATTTATAATATATTGTTGAAACGTATTAATGACTATAAATGTAAATATTTTAAAATTTGACTAAATTTATAATTATTTTGTGGGAATAGGTAATTCATTACAATTTCTTTTTTATTAATAATGTTAAGTCTTTTGGTGAATTGGCTATTTACGAGCTGCTCCCTGACATCAAAGGTTCGAGCACCTGGTGTAGGTTTGTTTATTTTTTTCAGTTTTATTATTATTATTATTATTTTAAAAAATTAAAGTTTATTTTATTTATTCTTTTCATTTTTAATTTTTTTAAAATCAAAATTTCAATTTTAATTGGTCAAATATATCTTTATATATTATTTAAATTCCTAAAAACATAATACTAACACTCTTATATTATTTTAATTCTTATTATTCAATATATATTAGTTTTGAATATTATTCAATATATCTCAAAAAAAAAAAAAAAAAATATATATATATATATATATATATTTTAATTTTCAATTTAATTTCTATAAATAATAATATTTATATTTCTTTATTATTAATTGAAATATATACTAATTTTATTGAAGATTTTTGATGAGTTGCAAAAAAGAAAATGAAAAAAATCAATTTAAAAAAAAAAAAAATCAATTATCGAAAGAATTAATTGAATCACATTAAATTGATAGTAACAAAATTACCAGGCTCCAATAAAAAAAAACTTATAGATTTCAAACTTGTTTCCATCTAATTTTTTTTTTTTTAAACAAGAAACATAAATAGTTATCAAACATATTCTTGTTTATTATTTTAAAAAATCAAGAATAAAAAAACAAGAAATAAGAACTAAGAAACAAAAAACAAGAAACAAGATCGTTACCAAGCCAGCCTTATATTTCTTTTTTTTTTAGACGTGATTTATTCCAACCATCGTTTTTGTCTTCTCTTTCATTACTTTCATTCATTTCTTTTTTAGACGTCATACTTCAAAATTTAAATTAAAAATAGTATATAAACATACAAATGAAAAGAAATAAAAGAATTACAAAATATAAAATATAAAATATAAACATAAAATAATATATA
>JBBMKA010088322.1:0-13478 GCA_037833695.1 Sechiopsis laciniata | reverse complement strand
CCCCCCCCCCCCCCCCCCCCCCCCCCCCCCCCCCCCCCCCCCCCAACCCACATTATGGAGCCTTGCTTTGAGATTGTATTCGTTGTTGACAGGTCAAGAAATTAATTATGAAAAATCTTCCATTTGTTTCAGTTCTAATACGGATGAGTCTGTTATGGATAATCTGACTAGATTGCTTAGTGTGAAGTATGTGCCTTGTCATTAGAAATATCTAGGTATTCCCATTTCGTTAGCGCCATCCAAAAGATTGTCCTTTAAATATTTAAAGGATAAGCTTTGGAAAATGCTCTTTAAGTGGGAGCATAAGAACTTTTTAGTTGGTGGAAAAGAAGTATTGATAAAAGTAGTATTACAGGCCATTCCAACATATACAATGAATTGTTTTAAATTGCCAAAGTCAATTATTTTAGATTGCCACCGTATTATTAGCAAGTTTTGGTGGGGTGATTGTGAAACAAGGAATCACATTCATTGGGTGAAATGGAAGAAAGCGTGCTTACCAAAGAATTGTGGAGGTTTGAGATTTCGTGATCTTGAGCTCTTTAATTGGCAAAACAGGGGTAGAGGTTGATGATTGAACCTGATTCTTTATTGGCAAAAGTCCTTCGAGGTAAATATTTTCATTCTACTACTTTTCTTGATCCTAAGATCCGGACTAATGGGTATTTCACTTGGAAAAGTATTTTGTGGGGACGAAATTTATTGGCTAAAAGGGGTTCGTTGGAGGGTTGGAAATGGGCAAAGTATAAATGTGCTTTCTAGCAATTGGTTGCCTCAGACACCCTCTTTGCAACCAATTACTAGAGAGGGAATCAACCCTATGATGAAAGTTTGTGACCTTTTGAAAAGTGATAGAAATTGGGATGAAGTTTTGCTTAGAGCCAAGTTTTGTAATGTGGATGTGGATGGAATTCTAAAATTGCCTTGACCCTTAAGTCCAGGTGGTGATTCGATTATGTGGCACTACGATAAGATGATATTTTTAGTGTGAAATTGGCCCATTGGCTGCTACTCAAGTATGTGGGGAGCCTTCTTCCTCAAATGTTGAAGAAACAGAAGGTTGGTGGAAGGTTTTATGGAATTAAAATGTAGCAGCATAGGCTAAATTTATGATTTGGAGAATTTTCCACAATTTTATTCCCACTAATTGTAACCTTCTTAAGAGAGGTGTGCAGTGTAATTCGTTGTGCCCTTGCTGCAACAAAAATGGGGATACAACTCTTCACGCAATTTAGAGTTGTAAAATGGCAAAGCAAGCTTGGAGGACTTCTCCTTTTTTTCAAATTGTTTTGCGGGAGCATATCTTTGAGGTATCAGATTTTTTTTTGTGGTCTTTTGCCAAGCTTAGTGTCAATCAAATGGAAGGATTCTTGGTTATGTGTTGGCGAATTTGGAGTCGAAAAACATGGGTTTTAGATCATTTTCAAGAAGCTGATTTTGGGAGAACTTCTTGGGATTTTAGTCAAGAATGGGAGTTTTGCTACCAATATCTCTAGGATTTTCAAACTACTAGGAATTTTTTTATGGTGGGAGAACATTCTCGTCGTTCTTTGACGTATTCTGTTAAAGAATGGAAGGCTCTTGAAATTGAGAATGTAAAACTTAATACTGATGCAGCAACTCATAAACATAATTTAATGAGTGGAATTTGGGGAGTAGTGAGAAATGAAGGTGGGGAAGTCATGTTTTCTTTATGCAGACCATTGGTAGGGGTCGTTGATGCTGAGGCTATTGCTGTTCTAGATGGACTTCTCATGGCTGTAGAGCTTGGTTTCTGACGACTAGAGGTGGAGACAGATAATCAACGGGTGGCCAATTTGTTGAGGTCACGTTATTTGTGTAGATCAAAGATCGGGAGATTGGTTGAGGAAATTCTGTCGATTGCAGATGGAGCAAATTTTGTGTCTTTCAAATGAATGGTGTGGTCGTCAAACGAATTACATGGCTCATTTTCTTGCAAAAATGACGGCAATGGAAGGGAAGAATCTTCAGTGCATGGAAGTTGTACCAGCTGAATTAGAAAATTCTTATTTACTTAAAAAATCAGAGATTGAATACTCCTGCGTGGGTAAGGATCATTTCTAAATCTGTTTGTCGTTTCTTCTTGTTCAAAAAAAAAAAAAAAACGTAAAGTATCTGTATATATCTATATCTTTTTCAATGAGGCAGATTATTATACGAGTTAGGAAAAAAGATGTACATTTAGATATTGAAGAAGAACTGTCAAGAAAATAAATGAGCAGAAATTTTTAAATTTTAAAAAATCTTACTTAATTTTTGAAAACATTAATTAAGTTGACAAAGATATATTATAATTATTTTATTTTTATTTTTATTGAATTGTTATAGATTCTCATCCACGATAGTTACAAAAAAAAATCTATTTTTTTAAAAGTATAAAAAAAACAGATAAAATATAAAGGTATAATTTCCCATTGTGTTTTCATGTCAACATAAATAAATTTTGGAAAGAATTTTTTGTTTAAAGTTTAAATACTTGTAGTCATTTTTCTAATTAGTTTCCTGTCCTTTCCCTAGTTGACCCAAATATAAGCCTAATTATTGTATCTCCCTTTCAAAACCTTGTTTTATTCTATTTTATACCACCATCCAAGTTTTTTTTTTTTTTTTTTTTTAACTTACTTGGCAGGATTCTGGACCAAGAAATTGAAAATCTATAAGCATCTAAATTCATCTCTTTCATAATTCCAACATCTTCCTGTCACACCACAGGAAAAGTAAATATAAATTAGATCCAAATAGGATTAACTTTTAAAGACAATTATTTTTTTATAACTAACAACACGCTAAATATACACAAAATTAACCATAAATTAAGAACAACCAACAATAACAAATATATAATTGTAACATGTGAATTACACATCATTTGTATTTTAACTTATTGGTGAGGTTAGTTTTAACCTAGGGGTTGGTTAATTATTAACCACATGTGAGTGTGTGATTGAGCTATAGTATATAAAGTTCTTTGGGTTTATCTTCAGTCTTTGAGAGTAGCCACCATTTGAGTCTCTTTGAGATTTCCATGGCAATTATGAATGAGAAAAGCTATCTTATAGTTCCGAACAATGGAGGTAGAGCTAGTCTTGAACCACTTAAATCGGTGTGTTATTTTATTCTCCATCTCCTTCTATCTATTTATTCATCTCATTTGATTTTAATTTTGTATTGATTTGGAAAAGATGTACTTAGATTTCTCAACATTTTGGTATCAGAGCATTGGTTTGATGTTATGCTTCTGCTGTGATTTTAGATAAGCCTCTGCCATTTTTTCTATTGAAATCGACTGTTCATAATTGATTATTAACCTGTTTTGATGCTGGAATTTGGGCGTTTCTTTGCATTTTGTTAATATGCATCCGTATTGAGTGAGCGCGTCGTTGAAATCGATCGAAAATTTGAGGTGATTCTAAATTTTTTATTCTTTAGCGTTATGATTGGAGGTATCAGCTTCATCGATTGAATTTTGTGGCCAATGATAGCTCTCAAATATAGCATTATTTAGGCTATCTTAATATATTCTAATGATATTTGTACATTAATTAAATAAACTTTAGAGTAAAAATAGCATTAAGATGGAAAATTTACATAAATAAGATACATGTATGATTTATGAGCTTAAATATAAAAGGCTAGGAAAATTAGTGCATTTTAGAGTAAAATTTGAGTGTTGAATGCTTTTTGTACATAAATGCCAAAAACCCATGCTGCACTAATTTATCGCTATATCTATAGGAAGTGGAAACACGGTTAGCATCGCATTTAAAGGAGAAGAGGAAGGTCAAAATACGCATCAAGATGCGATCTTCCAAGCATATTCGCGAAGGGCAAACCAAGAAGATAAAAATGTAATGCGGAGCGGATCTGGAAACATTGATGTGGAAAGCCAAAGCCAAAACAACTAAATAAAAAAAGAATAAGATGCCGAGCTAATGCCACTTATCAGATTTTGGAATAGACAAACTACAATAATCATGGGATTCATACCTCAATCAGCAAAGACGTGATTGATCAATCAGAGGAAATTTGCTGCGAGGATCAGGGGATAAGCTGCCAAAGATAAAATGCAATAAAAGGCAATAAAAGATATTTCCAAATCCAATCTTTTCCTTCCAATGCATTGGATTCCTTAGTCCTCAAGTATCTCAAGCCTATAAAAAGGAGAAGAACCAAGAGAGAAAGTGTGCCTGTTTTCGGAGTTCTTCTCCCACACTTAGGAGTAGGACTTTAAAGCGAAGTTCGTGTTCCTATTAACAGGGAGTCCTGTTCTTCAAGTAGTCGTCACCATTTACCGCTTTCCAGTTTATCTTTTACTTGTTTATTTTATGCTTTATTTATTTTCAGCACCATTGTTTTTCTTTCGAACAGTTCTTTCATTTGAATTAATTCAGTTTTCTTTTGCAATGACTTTCGCTTTATCCTTATTTATTCTTTTCCTTACTTTCATGTCTAGCTAAGCATCTTAGGCAAAGGTTAAGGGTACGTGTTGTAGAAGCATGAACTAGGGTAAAGGGAGTTGTTAATTAAAGCATGTTGAATTAGGATCTTAATTAAATAGTAAATGTCAACCAATCATCAACATGCACTAATAGTTTGTAAATCGGAAGAGGAAATAACCTAAGGCTAGTTTGAATGTTCAATGGGTCAGTATTAAGTCTTTCGTACTTTAAATCGGAGTTTAGAGATAAACACGTAACTAATGCATATGCTGCACCAGTTGATAATTACATTGAGTCGCTACGGAAGTTGGGTTTAATGCGAACGAAAGCAGAAGCAGACATTTGTTAGGCGAAGTATGGCAATTACTACTTACCGCAGTTAATCCTAGGAATTGTTAGATGCGTTCCATACCTTTAACCTGAGTTTTACTTAGTTAATTTAGCATTTTACTTTTATTTTTGCATTTAGATATAAAAACACCAAAATCCCAACACCATTCTTTTTTACTTTCTTGCACGACTCTTAGATTAATTAACTAATTATAGACATTAATCCCTGCAGAGAATGATAAAATATAAATACTTATCACATGCACTTTCGAACGCATATACTTGCGTGAATGCGATTCCAAAGCATGAGGTTTTAGCAATAAAGTCTTATATGTAGAATTTATCATTAGTTTATTTATACCGCACCAAATTATCGCATCAACCAATAATTTGTGTGCATTAATTTTGAAGATAGTTCGAATATGAAATCGATTGAAGATTTGAATAAATTTTGATCAATTGACTTGTTGTGTGTAAAAGTGACCGTGAATTAGGGCGTGTTTGAGAATCGACAATTTGGCATTATGCGGTGTTTTTTTTAGATGTTTAATCGATTGGAAATTTTGATGCGTTCGATCGGCGTGATTTTGTTTTGAATCTTCGGGCGATTTAGTCTTCAAATATGTCGTGTGTTTGCTTGGAGATAGATCCCTTAAAAGTTTGGCGAGTGTTTCACGATCGAGCTTGATTGTCGGTGATTAATCGGTGAGTTTCATCAGCAATTTTATTTTTGGATTCAAGCAGCGATTGGAATTTGGCAATGAATTTGAGCCGGTTTTATTTTTTCAACGATTTGGTGTACATTGACGAATTTGAAATTTAGTTCGGGTGATTCTGAACATTTGTTTGTTCATTGTAGCGGCATTTTTTGGCAGCTTGTGTTTTGGTTCTCTTTGCAATTTAATTGTAATTTCAGCTGTGATTTAAGTTGAGTTTCCGCCAATTTGAGAAATTCTGATAAATCTATATTAGAGATTTGCTTAGTCAATATTTGAATGATTTTCATTTTGAAAGAAATTGAGGTAGCTTGTTTGAAATTCTCACTAGCTGATTTCATATATGTTGGCATAATTTTGGTGAATTGATGCAGAAGTTTTCAACCCAAGAGTGAGGTATTATTTACCCATCCTTGTTAGATTTATCAGCTGCCTATGCTTAGTTAGAGCTAATGTGTTTGGCATATCTGCACAATTGGTTTAGTGACTTTGTTGATAGCAGTGGCTGATGAACTAATATATGCTAATTTTTTACATAAGTAGGGATGTACATGGATTGGATTGGGTTGGGTTGGGTTGAGAGAGGTTTTCAACCCAACTCAAATTTTCAGATCCATCATTTTTCTAACGCAACCCAACCCTATTAAAGAGACAACCCAACCAACCCTTATATTTTCGGGTTGGGTTGGTTTGGGTCATCGGGTCCAATAATAAATTATAAATATAAATATCTTTTATCAAATTAGTCATACATTATACATAAACAAAATACAATATACAATAAAATGAATATAAATATTAAATATGTAAAATATACAATCAAAAGTCACCCACTGTTAATCCTACAATCATGGTTCATATAGAAGATTCCAACTATAGAAAATAAAACACATAGATAATTAAAACAATAAAAATAGATGACATTATTCGACTTCCATAAAACAAATATATAATTAAAACCAACAAAGATAGACTACATAATATGTCTATATATTTTATCATGACATATAGATTATAAATACTTGAAAAAATATTAAAGAATATGGAAAAAAATAAAAAGTCTAATAATAATAATTAAATAAAATAAATATACGCATATATAATTATTTCATAGGTAAAAAAAAAAAAATTAACTAAATAATCAATTCGAGTTGGTCGGATTGGGTTGGGTTAATTTTAGGTGAACCCTTGGCCCAACCCAACCCATGAGCATTTCATGATTTTAAACCCAACTCAACTCAAAAATGTGTTTAACCCAATCCAATTTGTCAAATTGGGTTAGGTTGGTTCAGATTATTTGGGTTTCGGGTTGTTTGAACACCCTATGCAGTGGAAATAGTTAAGCTGTTGTGAAGTTTAATTTGAAATTGAGAAAATCTTATTGACTAATTTGTGAATGTGGCTGAATTCATAAATTTTGAGCTGCTCGCAGTAAGAAAATTGTCTTAAATTCAATTTGTAAGTTGCTAGAATTGATTAAATGTCCCTGACGTTATGATATTTAGAGCTGTAATTTGGTTTTTTGGCATGCTAATTTGAGATTTTTTGGGCTGCAATTTTGAGAAATTTTGAGTTTTCATTCTATGAAATTTGATATGAAATTTGTGTAGTCAGCTGGCTGTTTTGAAATTTGGTTATAATTTTGGAATTGAAGCTGCATTTGAATTTGTTGGCTGAAAATTTTGAAAAATTCTGAGACTGATGATTTGGATTTGCTTTGTGATAATTTTTGGGTGAGTTCTAATTTGATGGATTCATCATTTGATATTGTTTTCAAATTGGTGGCTTGTTAAAAAATTTCTGATTGTGATTCGATTTTCCTTGAGTTTGATAATTCTGATTAAGATGTCGATTAAATTTGTACTTGACAAATTTGATGGATAAGGGAATTTTAAGTTTATGGTAAAGGTAAATGAAAGCCATATTAGTGCAACAAAATATTGCAAACACCTTAGATGATCCTTCTAAGGAATTGGAAGGAATTCAATAAAATTTGTGGTGACTAGCCAATTCTGAAGAGGGGAAATTAGATGGTGAAAACCAGGTTATGATCCTCCTCGATTCGTTACCCAAAATTACAAAGATTTGAAATAAGTCATTTTGTATGGCAGAGATTTGTTAACCCTAGAAATAGTTCTTGACTCTTTGAGATCTAGGGATTTGGAGATGAAATTTGAGAAGAAGAATTCTGAACAATCTGAAAAATTATGATACTTTTGAAATTCTCACAATTTTGAAAATTTTGAAAATTTTGAATTTTGGCATGGTAAATTTGGAAAATAGCAATCAGTTTGAGATCAAGGGACTAGATTATGTTCGGTTTAGTATGGATGACGGTTCAGTCAAGATGCAAAAAAAAAAAAAATTTGTGAGATTCATTCTAGGTTTTGAAATGATAAAATTAAGATATAGGAAAAGCTTTATAAATGATGTTGAGATATGCCTTGAACGATTGAATGCCCTGCATCACTTCCAATTCGTAAATGCATTTCGCATGCGTGAACGCATTCTGTATTTGTTTCCGCATTTGTAAACGCGCTCGCATTTAGGCCTTTTTATCTGTTATAGGGTTTAATGAAAGTGCATATATAAACTCGATTTGAACCCTAGCCGGTTATGATGTTCATTATGTATTTCGGATCTCTTTAATAAAATTGTGCCCCCTTTACCTATGGACTAGCTAATACAACGTTAGTGAACTATGTAAATTTTCTACGTGTTTTCTTCTCTTTTACATTTTCTTTATTCTTCGATTTCTTGTTGATTGTCGTTTTCATAACAATCTTGTATCAAAGCCCAGGTTTCAAATTTTCGCAATTATTTTTCAACAACCATTTTTCGAAGATGACTGGCGTAAGTATGAAAGTAAAAAAAATTACTGGAGGAAGCAGTTTCGGTCTGTGGAAAATTAAGATGCGAGCTCTACTAAAGCAGTAGGGACTATGTCAGCCTCTTACCGCCAAATGGAAGGATGTGAAATAGGACGAAGATGAGGAGTTGACTAGCCTTAAAGAAAAGGTGCATTCGACAATCATGCTCTATCTTACGGATGATGTCATTGCTGAAGTCACAGATCAAGTGAAGGCTGTTGGTTTGTGGTTGAAGCTCGAGAGTCTGTATATGAAGAAGTTTTTTACTACCAAGTTGCTTTTGAAGCAACCCTTATTCAACCCCTGTATGTCTGAAGGTACGCTTTTGAAAGATCATCTAGATAAATTAAATATGATATTGATGGATCTGCATAATATCGAGGTTAAGATAGATGATGAAGATGCTGCTTTTAATTCTATTAATGTTGTTGCCGCTGCCAAATGAGTTTTTTTTTTTTTTTTTTTTTTTTTTTTTTTTTTATAGATTTCTTTCTTTCTGGCGAGGATACGCTGTCTCTAGACGAAGTGAAGAATGCACTTCTTACTAGAGAAGACCGCCACAGGGTCGTTGGTACAACAGAAGGTGGAGCGTCTGGGCTGTCTGCAACAGGAAGCAAAGGTCGTGGAAAGCCTGGAAAGAAAAAGACAAAGGAATTCGCCCCAAATTTCAAAGGCTCAAAGACATACAATTCTAGGGCCAACGACATTTATGCTTACTGAAAGAAAAATTGACATTGGAAGCGTGATTGTCCTCGTAGTAATAGTTACCAACCTGATAAAAAAAAAAGGTTCAGCAGCCTTAGCACAGGTCGGTGGCAGCTCAAAAGAAGATCTGGCCTTAGTTGCAAATGATCACACCTCTTCTAAAAGTGTGTGGGTCCTTGATTCAGGAGTGTCGTATCACATGTATCCAAACAATTAGTGGTTTTCAACGTATGAGCAGATTGATGGAAGTAATGTATCAATGGTAAATAGTGCAATCTGCAAGGTAGTTGAAATTGGCTCAGTCAGGATACGAATGCACGATGGGTTATTCTATATTTTGAATGATGTAAGGCATGTTCCATCAATGATCAAGAGTTTGATATCTCTTAATACATTGGGCAACAAAGGTTCCAGTTTTAAAGGTGAAGGTGGAGTCATGTATATATGTACGAATTCAAAGGTAGTTCTAAAAGGTACAAAACGTGGAACCCTGTATTTTCTGGCAGTTCAACGTTGATAGGTTTAGCTGCAGTGGCATCCTTTGTAGTTTAGAAAGAGGACATGACTAAGTTGTGGCACATGATACTTTGTTACATGAGTGAAAGGGGAATGCAGATTCTGTCGAAGAGAGATCTTTTATGTGGACACATAGTGCAGAACTTAGAGTTGTGAACACTGTGTTTTTGGGAAACAGCGCCACAATAAGTTTTCAAAGGGAGTCCACTGTACTAAGGGTACACTTGATTACATTCACGCTGACTGTTGGTATCCTTCTCGAGTTGAATTAGTTAAAGATAACATATTTTTTTTTATCAGTAATTAATGATTTTTCAAGAATGACTTGGATTTTCATGATGAGGAAAAAAAGTGAAGCCTTCAAGAATTACAGACAGTAGAAGGTTCTGGTGGAAAATCAAACAGGGAAGAAGATCAAGAGACTTCGAACTGATAATGACCTTGAGTTTTGCAGTTAAGAAATTAATGAATTCTGTAAAAATGAAGAGATTGTTCGACATCATACTATTAGGGACACACCTCAACAGAATGAGGTAGTAGAATGTATGAACCAAACTTTACTGGAGAGAGCAAGATGCATGCTCTCAAATGCTGGGTTAGCTAGAAGATTCTGGGCAGAAGTAGTGAATACTGCGTGCTATCTGATCAACCGTGAGCCTCACACAGGTATTGATCGTAAAACACCATATGAGGTATGGTCTAGTAAGCCTGCAGATTACTCTTCATTAAAAAAATTTGGTTGCAATGTCTATTATCATGTCAGCGAGGGAAAGTTAGAGCCAAGAGCTAAGAAAGGTGTTTTTATAGGTTATGGAATTGGAGTTAAGGGACACAAGATATGGCCTCTTTCTGAGAATAGAGTTATTCATAGCCAAAATGTTGATGAGAACTCTATATTTAACTCCATTGTGCAGTTCACAGTTCTAGGATAAAATAGTGGTGTTGATAAACAGGTGGAGCTAAAATTCAATTCAGACAGAGATGAATTACAGTACCAAGGTGGAGAATTAGATCAACATGCTGCTATCGATGAGTCAGATATGTCTACTGATAAGCCAGGCTTGTTTGATCAGCCAGATACTGCTACAAAAACTGATACCACTAGTCAATCTTCTAGTATGGAAATCAGTCAACCGAGTATAACTCTTGATAGAGCTAGAACAACTAGTGTTCGAGCTCCAGTCAGATATGGTTGCTTATGTACTGCAGATCGGTGAAGAAGTGGATACTTATGAACCATCGACCTATAAAGAAGTTGTTTCATGTAGTGAGTTAGAGAAGTGGCTTGCTACAATGGGTGATGAAATGGAGTCTCTAGATAAGAATCAGACCTAGAAGTTAGTCAAACGACCAAAGGAAAGGAAGATTGTGACTTGCAAGTGGGTCTTTAAGAAAAATGAAGGAATCTCACCTACAGAGAAGTTAAAGTATAAAGCTCGTGTAGTTGCAAGAGGGTTCACTCAGAGAGAGGGTGTTGACTATAATGAGATATTCTCACCAGTAGTCAGACACACATCTATCAGGGTGCTACTAACTATGGTGGCACATCAGAATTTAGAACTTGAGCAACTAGATGTGAAGACAGCTTTTCTGCATGGAAAGCTGGATGAAAAGATTTATATGACCTAACCAGATGGGTTCTAGTATCCTGGAAAAGAAGACTATATTTGCAAGCTGAAGAAGTGCTTGTATGGACTAAAACAGTCTCCTAAATAGTTGTACAAGAAGTTTGACAGCTATATGATTAAGCTAGGCTACAACAGAAGTTCGTATGATTGTTGTGTGTATCACGATAAGTGCAAAAATAGTTCAATGATCTGTCTTGTTTTGTATGTAGATGACATGCTCATAGTTGCAAGGTTGAAGTCTGATATTTAGACGTTCAAAGATCTGCTCAGTGGCGAGTTTAAGATGAAAGATATGGGTGCTGCTTAGAAAATCTTAGGTATGGAAATTTATAGGGAAAAAGAAAAGAATAAGCTCTTCTGGTCACATAAGGGTTACATTCAGAAGATTTTATCAAGATTTGGCATGTCCATAGCGAAGCCTATAGATACCCCAAGTGTTGCTAAAATTCGGTTATCCTCAGAATTTGTATTCTAATCTGAAGCTGAGAAGGAGTACAAGTCCTGTATTCCTTATGCTAGTGCAATTGGTAGCTTAATATATGTTATGGTTTACACTAGACCTGACCTCGCCCATGTTGTTAGTGTTGTCAGTAAGTATATTGGCCAACTTGAGAAAGAACTGATAGCTCTCAAATACGTTATTATTTAGGCTGATTTATTAAGCATTTTATTAAGGGATCAGGAAGTTTTTCGAGCTATAAGGGGATCATTTTGCGAATAAAAATGTAGAAATTAGCACAATGACAGAAAATAGCATCATCAGCGCAATATGCGAATTAGATACAAATATGATATAATTTCGCGCTAAAAAGTTATTAAATGTAGGAAATGCGAAATACTGATGTTGGAGGAACGAAACAATGCGAACGGCGACACACATAGAAGAATCACGAGTTTACAAGGCGGTCGCGCTCGTGAATCACACCAACATGGAAATAAATAGGAAATCAATCAAGCAATTAAAATGGTATCAATCAAATCAATTCCAGCAGAAATCAAGAAATCTTGCATTAATGAAGATTTTTCAGCTCACCTAGACTTGACGACCAAGTAAATTGTAACGGCCCAATTTTCCTTTCGGTTCCCCAGGTTTGTTCGTTTGTCGATTCGGTGGTTTGGTTGGGCCGTTAGGGCAGTTTTAGCCTTTGAGGGCATTTTGGTAATTTTTCCTCTAGGGGTAGTCTCGTAATTTTCTAGGGTTCCGGGTTTGTCCTGTTAAATTTACAGAGTTGGGTTTTGTTTGGTTTCAGGTTTCTGGAGCTAGCTTTGCCGTTTTAGGAGGTTTGATGCCTCGGTTGTTTATTTTAGGAAATTAGAATTAAAAGTTGCACAGGCCAGGACTCGAACCCAGGATCCAGCAGGGACACGTGTCAGCATCTTGTCCCTTCCTTCCCTTTTTACCGAGGCCTATAAAAGGCTTGAGACACCATTTCTTTTCTTTTTGGCAAAACCCCCACAAAATTCCCTTTTTCTCTCCAATTACCGAGAATTCCAGCCAAGGCACCTCCACCGATCGCCCTCGCGATGCCAGCGCACTTCGCTTTGCCGAGCCCCAGCAGTAGCTCACCATCACACGTTCAGCCGACTGCGTGTGTCCTTAGCGATTGCACGCTCGCACTTGCTCGCCCGATCGAGGCCGCAGCGAAGCCCCTTCCCCGCTCGTGTTCGCAAGGTTGTCCCAGCGCGATCGCAAGCGCGCACCAGCGGATCTGCCAGCTCGCCCATCGCTCGCTCCCTACCGCACGCGAGATCCAGCTTACCCGTCGCTCGCTCCCTGCCGCACGCGATACCCAGCTCGCCAGCGCAGCCCTTCGTTCGCGCGCCTTCGCTCCAGCAGCGACCCCTAGCCTTTACCCGAGCGGAGCCGCGCGCCATCGCAACTGCCCGTCTGCACGCCCATCTTGCCAGAAGCGTTTCGCCCGTGCCTCCGCAGCCCCTTGCCGCATCCAGCTCGCCCGCACGTCTTCGCCAAGCACAGTCCTACGCCCCGATCTGCCAGCTCGCGTAGTGACAGCCTCATTCGCCCCAGCGTACGCCCGCGTTGCCGTGTTCAGCGCTCGCCCGAGCGAGTTTCCCTTCGCCAGTGCCAAGCCTCTGTAGCCTTACAGCCTAGTGCAGCCGCACGCTAGAGTCGAGCAGCCGTTCGGGAGCTTGTGTCTTCCTCGGGTTGGGTAATTTTTCCTCTTTCCGAGCCTCGTGCGTGATTGGTTACCTGTTTCTGTTTAGCTGATAGATTTTGATTAGTTATCTATA
>JBBMKA010088311.1:0-13478 GCA_037833695.1 Sechiopsis laciniata | reverse complement strand
CAAGGAGGAGTGTTAGATTTCTGGCATTTCTGTTACAAAGAGAATTTTTCAAAATGCTATTTTTGGTTAATATTTCAATTAGTGGCTGTTTTTGAGCTGTTAGTTGGAGTTTTTACTCAATCAATTTTTTTACATTACAACAAAATAGAAAGTTTGTTATTTCAACTTAGTATAAATTCTTCAATTTCATTCAATAAAGATATCCAAATTCACCATCTCATCTGTAAGTTTTGTTTTAAAGCTTTTTATTACTGTCTGTATTAACACTTGGAACCTCCCATTCTTGAGAACCACTCTCAAGCCCTAATACCAAAATGGTTACAATATATTTGATACCTTTCTCCTCCCCTACTACCTCTATTTATAAACCCTAGCCTCTAACTTACTCCCAAAGTAATTGCTAACATACCCTTATATTATTCCTATTTCTACTAAGGCCCAAAACGTATCACAATCAACTTCCTTCTTAGAGAAACAATCCACTCATTAGAAGAGATTGGCTAACAATGATCAATAAAACTGTCTTTTGATAAAGTGGCATTAAAAATTCGAGGATGGAGTATAAAGGGACTTAATAATTCATCCACCTATCTTCCCAAAAAAGAATCTTATCACCATTGCCAAGGTTCAAAGTGTATTTATTTTTCTAAGACAACATTCTTTATTAACATTCAATCACGTATATTTATGACCCTTTTTTGTAAAATAAAATAAATCTGAAGACTTTCAAGTAAATTACACAAGTTAATGACCTAGTGTAGACTAGGAATTAGGTAAGAAACATACTAAACAAACTGTTTGTAAATACCTTGATGCTCTGCAGTATCAAGGAATGCTTGAAGTTCCAAAGCTTTGCGGTAGTACATCATGCCACGAACTATTGTTTTCATTAGTTAAAGAAAATGGTCAAAAATTAACAATGAAAAATAATAGAGTGCACGCTTGGGCATTGGGGGATTACGTTACCTGTCTTAGTCAATGTTTGACCTCTATATGATGCCCAAAGACGAAGCTGCTCTTCAAGCTCTTCACTGTTCCTCAACTCTTCTTCACTACAGTCGACTCGCTGAAGAAAGTTTGTCCATTCATCTATTGGAATTTTAATCCTTATAAAGTCAAATTTCAACAATAATATATAATGTATCCAAGAGGATGGCAAAATTCTGTCAGTAGAAAAAACCTGGATAGATTTTCTGCAAGTAGAAAAGAATAGACACTCCATCTTCATTTGTCTTCTCCAGATGATTCATAGAGAAGAGAACATCTTCAGTGTAGTACGGTGTAAGGATACTAAGCCAAGAAAGGAAATTACATTGATACAAAATTTTCTATTGAAAATTTATCAAATATATTACCACCAGCAACTTCCTTTAACTGTAGTACAAACAAAAGAAAGAAAAAATGGAAGGATGACAAGCGTATCATTTTTTTTTTATATCCGTGACTGTCCGGACCAGCTTGCATGCAGCTCGACTAATGTCACAGGATATACCGTCTGACCCTACAACATTTGGATGTCAAGGAAACCCGTAGGAAATTAATTTCTAAGTAGGTGGCCACCATGGGATTGAACCCATCACCTAAACATCCCAAGACCCTCTTTGACCACTAGGCCACTCCATGATGGGCTAGTAACCAGAGAAGTTGAACAAGAGCATTCTTTAGAGCGACAATAGTAGTTTGCAGTAGTTTAACATGAGTTGCCCAATATCTTCATTATTAGAAGTTATTTAAGAGCTGTTTCCTAGCGATATCCTTCTAAATCCTTGAGCAATTTTCTGTTTCATCATATTTCTTTCAATTGACATGTTTTTTCTATTGATCCTTTGTAAGTGTTGTTTTTTCTAATCTTCTAAGCATTGGTCTTTTTTCATTCTATCAATGAGAAGTTTGTTTCAAGTATTAAAAAAAGTTTCAAAGTCAAGGCATATTACGAGAATGACAACATATTTTGAATTTTTGGAGCAGGAGGCATTTCCATGAATAAGGAGTTGGAGAAGAAAGAAATACGCCTCCTAGCTTCTATATTGGATGGCACGTCCATAGCTGATTCCTTAACGGTAAGCAATAAATGGAGTCTTCTAATCTGCAAATGTTTTGGGTTAACACAAGGGAAAGTTGTATTGATATTTCAACATAGAGAAGAATAAAAACTTAGAACTAAATGGAAAAAATATAATATAACAGCCTTGTGACAGGTCTCCTGGCATTTTAAAATGAAATATGTATGTGATTGATATATCATCTCAACATTTAGTATCAAGCTTTCGAAACACATGGAACTTACCTTTTCTTTCCAAGCTTCAGTTTCTGGAACTGGAAAGTTTAGTTGATCAAAAAGTCGATCAAGTGATCTTTGTTTCCCATCTTTTCCAAAGGATCCACCATGACTTGATTCTGCCAAACTACAGAAAGGATGGAAAAAGAATAAATTGAAACAATGATAAAGCAAAAAGTAAATTCTAACCACAAGACATACCTGGAAATGTCCTCATCTATTATGTCTCTTGTCACAACCTCAAGCATATCCAGCAAGACTATTACAACCTGATCCTTATCCTCTTGTTTATTCGCTAACTGCAGCAGTAAGACATAGAATAACAATTGATAACAAATAATGAAATAAAATGTAAATGTTATATAACTGATAGAATCACCATATATTCAATCAGTTGAACGAATTGGTCATAGAGACTAGGGAGAGCTCTCATGTCTAGTTCACTTATCAGGTTTTCATCTTTTATGTGATTATCAATTATTGTGAAGATCTCCTTTATTACCCTGGAAACATCAAACAAACAGAAAGTTAGATAAATATAGAAAATACCAAATTACATACTTTCTTAAGCTTAAGAGAAAAAACACCTACAACTTTTCATGTTCTCCAAGAACCAAAAAACTAATTATATTTTTAAAGGATGCGTAGCACTCTTGAACAGCACAGAGCATATATCTGTCTGTAGCTAGTCTCTTTTTAAGTTCCTTGTCTCTTCCGTTGCTATCTTTGGCCATATCCAACGCTATCGGTATCTACATAAAAAGGACAAGATTAAAGTATAACAGATTAAGCAGAACTTGTGGAGAAAATAAAGTAGGCAAAGACATAACACCATGCTGGCAAGTAAAAAGGGAGGCCACTGGATGAGGGCTAATTCAGGGTCAACCCAGTTGGGTACAAGCAATAAGTCCATTTCCCTGAAACAAAATGGGAAAATTAAGAACTTAGAGATTGTTCTAATGAAATTTTGCATTGTCAGATGTACAAACATTGAATACGTATTTCACCTGTTATCTATCAGATCCTCCTCTCTGAAGCTAATAATTATTTCGTTCCACATTTGAGCAAACTTAGCAGCTTGATCATCTCTATCAGGTGTTATCTAATTTATGACAATCCCAGTAAGATGACAGAACAGAATCTTTTCATTCAATGAAGAAAAAAAAAATTGTCATTATATTACATATCTGGTTCAAGTGGTAGGACCAAACCTCATCAAATTTACGACCCAAATTCGCCATCAACCCCTTCTTTCTAGTATGATCCTTCTTTTCGACAGGCATCAAGCAAGCATTAAAAGCACCAGGTAGAGATAGAAAGCGGGACCTCAACATTCCCAATGTTCGTATCTAATAAAAAGAACAATGTTGAGTAAAGTTCCAAGAGACAAAAGCTTACATTTGTAGGTTAAAACTATGTGAAAAACAACCATAAACTCATTGGAGAATTGTTCACTGAAGTTGGTCGCTAAACATCATTAACCTAAGAGTGTATGACTTCACTGCTAAGATTGGATATAACCTGCAGCCCAAAATGATGAGGAAAACTTGTAGATGAAAAAAGTTTTGGCTATCAAAAGGAGGGAGATTTACACTTCGTAATGTAGTTTTATTTGAGTATCCCAATTTATTTCGTCTCTTTTTGCTTTATCGATGAAATGAAATCAATGTGGAACACTCATTTGCACAAAAACAAGTGAAAATTGTCCCCAAGGGATGGCGCGGTAGTCGAACCCTTGGACTTTGAAGGTGTGCTCCCCTCAAGGTCCCAGGTTCAAGACTCACTTGTGACATTAATTTGTTGATACCTCCCGTGCCTCCATTCCTTCGATGTCTCCCAGTGCCTGGCCTAGGGACGAGCGTGGTTATCTCGGGTATCGTGGAGCAAAGCTCCAATTTCCCAGTTTCAAAAAAAAAAACAAGTGAAAAATGTTTTGTAGATATGAGAGTGTTTTTTATTAACAAAAATTTAGTCAAAGGAAGGGTTGTGGTTAACTAAGTGTACGTAACTGGTAAATGAAACGTGTTAGGAATATGATAAAGGAATGAAGTTCCACCAACCTCTCCAAGGCGACGAAATGCACCATAAATTCCCCCAAATATTGTGGAGAAAATGGCATACCAAATCTGCACGTCCATGAAGTAAACCTACAAAAAGTAGCTTATGCAAACTAGTCAGTAAAAAGAAAATATGCTTTGAAAAAGTAGATAAACGGATGTAATTTTTTAATTCACAATCACGTACAAGAACAATGGGAGCCCAGATTGAGATCACGACACCAATGTTATTCTTAGCTGCAACAATAATTTTTACAGAAATTTAAAAAATAATGAAAAATATAATTTCATAGGGCAACATATAATTGCTTGTCTTCATGTTATGATATGATCGAACCTCTAGGAAAGAATTCATGCCATCTATATTTTCCAATATGAACTCGCATGATGGTTTTTGTTGGACCAACAAGAGGCATAATCTGCAAAAGCCAACAACAGTAGCAATGAAGACTACTTCACTCATTGTCAAATGGTTTTGAGATGAAACCTCATTTTATCTAATAGTAATAGGGCTCTTTCAAATTCTTGATTATGGGGAAGAGTTCATGCTCTAAGCATTGAATCGAAGAAGTACCTCTAGATAGTAACTGAATATTAACTTCGATATAATCAGAAGAACCCAGAAGAAAGTGTACCTGAAAATCAGATAGAAACTTAAGATTAAGAGAATTTCATGATGATTTAAGATCTGCCTACTCAACAGTCAAGATCAATCTTCTTACTTCAAGAGTGAAAATGAGCTTTCGTGCATTCCTCTTCCAACATAAAGCCGAGTCTAGAATGGATTCAAAGATTTGATTAATAATTCATAAGATGAGAATCAAAATCAATAGTGGCACTTTCTTGGATTTGTATCTTCAAACATTAGTCTCTTTTCATTTTCTTGCTGAAAAGTTTGGTATCTTGTTTAAAAATAGTCATAAAAATGTATGTACACTAAGCCAAAAAAGAAAAGGCAACTAGCAGTTTTAAGTATTTTGTGGTTTGGTCCAAAACCACTAATGATTTATCTTCTTGAAGTTTGAAACATTGATCCCATACCTGAGACCACCACATCACGAGCATCACAACCTTGTTGTCTGAACGTTCCAAAAAACGCCGAATTGTTGGAAAAACGAATAACAGCCCAGAAAGCATGTTTGGAAATAAGTAGATAACAATAGCCACAATGAAGAATGAAGGTGAACTTAAATTATTCCCGAACCAACTTTTGATTGTCTGTGTGAATCCAGAGGGATTCTTCCAACTTAAGGCATACGCTACAGATAAAACTATAACCCATGCCACAGCTGATACAACTTTAAGAACGTATCTTAACTTGACATAGAAGGACATGCTCTTCCTTGCTTTCCAGCTAAGGATAAGATCAATAATAGCTGAAATGGAACAAAATATAAATAAATATACAAAACGTGATATTTTGTTCTCAGATTGTCAATAATGCCATTAGCTAAATGTATAAAGTGTAACATAAAATAGAGAGGAAAACAAAGTTCCAGAGATCAAAGATAGTTTGGTTAACCGTAGTTAGTTTAGTTAGTCTGTTATATTTTAGCTTTATTGTTAATAGTTGTTTTAAGTTTAACCGGCTCTTATGTATACTTGCATTAAGAGAGGTTTAGCTATTCAATAAAACTTGGCTTGTTATTTCCTCTCAAGGTGGCCAATTATAATCTAAACTAAATATCCATGTGCTTTTTTACACTAAACTTTCTTTGAGAAAAACGAAATAATACAAAAGGCTAACAAAATAACAACAGCCTGAACAAAGAAGCCATAATGAAAGAACTAAACTAACTATACAGAAAAGAGATCCAATCTAGGATAATAAAGAACAAAAAGGTAAATAAAAAGGCCTGGAAACTGATGCCAGGTGCGTTAAACGCGGCAAGAGACCAAACTTCCTCCCTAGATCTCTCAATCTCTACAAAAATCATATAAGCCCTATGATTTCTTTCAATCCATGGACCCCACAAAACAGCAAAGAAACTAGACCACCACATAAACTAACCCCTATCATGAAAGGGTGAAACCAAAAAAAATCTCCTCTATAACAATCTAATTTTTATATAAACGTTCGAGCTCTCATTTAGAAAGAAATTAAAGGATAAAGGGCATCCAAAAAACCAAGCCCATAAAGGGAACCCAACTGTAGGAAGGGATTCCAATCAAGTAAAATATGACAAAGAGAACAATTATAAAAAAAAACTTAAAAACTGATGCACAGGGATACATAGAAGAATCTCCTCTACCATAAAGTTACACTCTCTGTTAAAGGCCAGCCAAACATCAAAAGCCTCCACAAAAAATACCAAGCGAGATGAACAGCTTAATGCAGGTTTTTCATTTTCATCAATTTCATAATTAAATTAATTAGTTACCTAAAACCAAAAAATGAAACAAAACGTAGAATATAGATGTAAAGTACAGGTAGAGCACATTTTTACATAAATAACGAAGGAGAATAATTTGAAGAAATGAACATGTTTTCAGTACCCTGTGCAAGTTTCAAGATTGCTGCTGTTATAAAGATACTCAGTACTTTCTTAAAAACATCGCCCTTGAATACCGCACCCAATTCCCCTGAACCATTCCAAGCAATGATTACCATAGCCTGTGGAGAACATATTTCACAGTGTTACCAATTTAAGAAAAAAGAAAAAGGAGAAAAAAAGCAAGCAACTTACCTGGAAACACAATATAAAAAAACTCCACATCCTGTCAAAACTTCTGAATACGTGCCAAAATGAACGTATTTCCACGAAATTGACTTTCCCCATCCATCGATTTCTGTTATTTAGTTTCTTTTCCTGGAAATGATACAATTTTATCATATGAGCACACTCGTCCAACATGGGAGTCTACCTTAAGTAATGTTCTCTTTGCTATCTAAGGACATCTGGTCTATTTTGAAAGACATCTAAATCATTGAAAAAGAATGCTAGGCAAAGAGAAGAAAGTGTACTAAAAGTAAATATATTAATATCTTAAAATGGATTGATTATAAAATTCTCAAAGAAAACAAATATAACATGGAAAATGAATCTAAAAGAAGAACATGGATGATAAATTTCAGAATTCAAAATATTGCATACATCATCTTTGTCAACTCTAACTGATTCTGAAGGATGCTGAAAGAAATTCGCATCAGATCGCATAGGCCAACCAAGACGGAAGCATTCAATAGACCTACAAAGTTGCACGGCCGACATTCTCTAAATTTTAGATAACTCAATATGAAGTAGAAATGAAGAACTGATGACAAAAAGCTTACCAGAAATATTCATTCAAATCGTCATAATTTCTCCACTGTGAATGCTTTGATTTACCGTCTTTGCTTTTATCTGCTTCCTATGGATGTAGATCATTAATGAAGGTCATGCGTAGCTATCACTTTTGAGAAGGAACTGGAAACCAACTTATTGCAATGATGAAGTAGGCTATATGCATTACCTTAGATATAACATTATATATTGGAGTAACAACTTTCTTGAGGAAAGCCTCTTTTTCACCACCGTAAGCTGGTTTGATGTGCTCTCCTGTGGTTGGGCTCACATTTCCGGCCAACATTCCGTACAGTTCAAATGCCATCTAAAACATTTATTGCCATAAAGTGAATCCATAGAGTCAAATAGCAGACAGGAACTAATCACTTTTCTTATGTAAATTGCTTAATTTTGGAAACTCTTGATTTCATCTATTTTATTACCACTTCTATGAGTAACTTGACAAATTTGTAGAAATTCTTCCAAGTGATTCAAGGGCATATCGAACTTTTATATTTTATTGATTCTCTTTTCTTACCTCCACTAATCACTAAGAGATCTCACCTCACCAAAGCCTAAGAAAGATCATGTATTCCAAAAAGATTATCCTATCCTATTGAAAAGAGGTTGATTTTCTTATGTTATTCTAATGAGGAATTTATTAGCCCTAACTTGTTTTCTCGATAGGAGGACAATGAAGTAAACACACACAACTTCAGTATGTCCATTTAGAAGAAAATTTTATAAAAGACTGTTCCAACAACGCAATCTGGTTTGAAGAGGCACAAATTCAAGAATATGATAAGAACATATACTATACTTGATCTTAGCAAAAACTAAAAGGCCAAGAAAGGTACACAAATTCAAGAATATGATACTAGAATGTTAAAGATGTTAATTGCATACATGATGATATATGTAACAAAGGCACTCGGGCATGAATTTCAAATTTGCAGCTTCTCCCCATATAAGAAGATACAATCCCATGTATAGTAATTCTCTCTGCTGAACCTCTTGTTGGATTTTTGGCAACCTAACAAAATATGAAAATCATATTGGATATAAGGCGTGGAAAAGATGTTAGTGATTCAAAAGTTCTATGGATAGCATATTATAATAAGCAACACACACATGTATATCTATGTGTATGGGTGTGTATGTATGCATTCTTGCTCTACATTACTAAACAAATTCACTAACAAAAAGCAAACGTAACATTTGCTCAAACTAGACATTCCTAAAAAGACTAACTAAACCGTTGCGTTCTAACAATTGACGAGGCACAAAACATAGTCTTACCAAAGACTGCTTTTGCGGCCCAGATACCTGCACCATTTTTTGTAGTTTTTGAAAAGCTTTTTCATGACTTCGGTAAGAACACGGTCATTCAACTAAAATGAAAAAGGGTTAGCAGAAAATAAGGACTAAAGAAGAGGGAATAAAAGCAAAGGAAAGTTAGACAAAATAAAACCTTGGGTCGTTGATCAGGATTTGGTAACTGTCGCATCTGAACATTTGCAATCAATAAAATAAGATGTTCCCTTTGATTTGCCACATTGCCCTCCTGCAATTGGTAAGTGAAATATAAATCCCACTCCTTTAAGCTTAGTATGTTTATCAAACTTCATTGATTACCTGAAAACCAAACATGGTTTGAAGCCAATCGAGGATGTCTTCATCTACTTGCTTCTGGTGGTTTTTGGGCCATGGCAAACCCCGGGTGTTACGAAGGGCAGAGACAGTAACTTGAATCTGTAAACACAAACAAGCATTAATATACATCAAGAGCATGAAGTTGAAAATGAAAACTGGAACCCGAAAACATGAAAATGTAACATGATGACACCTCAGGAACTCTCATGATTATTTGATTTTGACTGTCGGGATCAAGAGGAAGTATGTTAAATGGTCGATACATCTGTTGTTTCTCCTCAACCTTGTGGTGAGCTTCCAAAATCTTAGAAATAAATCAGAAGAAAAAAATGCATTATCAATATTCATGAGAATAAGCATCACTTGACGGGCTAAGTTAGATATTACTGCGAAGCAAGTAAAAGTTTAACAGAAGAATATCTTGCAACGTTTACAATACAATATTATCAGTTTTACCTCAGCAGCTACATCTACAGCCTCTGTTTGATTCACAGCCTTCAAAACTTCAAAAAGGATTGCCGCAGTTTTATAAACTTTTGTTAGTTGGGCACTGATTAGGAAAAGAACATCAGTTCAAGTAATACAGTGTAACAAGTCAAAATAACCAAGCGAACTACATTGTTTTCTTGAAAAACTACCGATCAGCTTTGCCAGCATCATTCAAGGCTTTGATATATTTTGTGTAGTAATGTCGATAAAAGCTCTGCATTTCACGAGCATCACTCTTTTGCTTTTCAGCTAATGTTGTTACATTTTCCTGAAAAGCAGCAATACCAGTCAGCAACGTAGATACATGGAAGTTAAGTCCAAATGGATACCTTTATCCCAAGGAGCAAAGAATTACAGTGTGTTACTTATTTTGGAGTGGTATGAAAACATAATTACAATGCACGATTAAAGAACCATGAAAGCAAACCCAAGCAGTGTATTACCTCCTTTTCTCAAAAAAAAAAAAAAAAAACAGTGTATTACCCCCTAAATGATTTTGTGTAGTCAAAATATGTAGCAAAGAAGTATGTTGTAGATATCAAGTGAATATAACTAGCAGTAATTGGTACGTATCTTCGACCAAAAGGTTCGAGGTCTAAATCCCACTCCCAAATATTGGTTAGCTCAAAAAAGGAATGTGTGTAGATACTCATAAAGGCAAACTACAAGCAAAAATTCGAACATAGAGATTTGAGAACAGACAAAAAGATTAATAGTACCCGCTCTAGACGCTGAAGGAGTGCAGTTTTAAATTGTCGAACTCCACGTCCACTTGATGTAGGATCCAATTTGTGAGCCTTTTCAAATGCATAAAATCGACCTGACCCAGAAAATACAATGGTACACTGTAGTTAGTTAACATCATTCCTTTCTCGAAGTAGTTCTTCGAGAATATACTCAACAATTGAATCAAACTCAATAAAATCTACGAGTAAGAAGCCACCATTAAAGTAATAAAGAAGAATGTAGTACTTCACATGAATTCCAAGATTTCAAAGCAAAATTACTGCAACAACTTACACAGATAAGCAACCCTCGGGTTGCTCGCCTCGACTTCATTAGCAACACGAAGAATTGGCGCAATCTCATCGAGTGAAGAAGGAACCACTTCACTGTCCATCATCGACTCAGCTATATTCCCAAGTGTCTGGGCTCTCATGATCTTCTTACCCGGTTGTTGATCCGAGCCCCTTCGTTGAGCCATGTTTAACCACTATCAAACACCAACTTAAACTCCCTGTGCCTACCTGCCAAATTTCCAAAGAAATACTTATGCTCAAAGCCTAAAACACAAACCCCACAAGAATTTAGAAGATTACCACTTCAAAATTCAGCTCTCGTGAAGAACAAAAGCGAGTTAAAAAAAGAAAACCAAGTAGAAACACACACAACACTTCTAATAATTGAAAGAGGAAGCAATCATAGAATTAAAAAGGCAAGAAAAACAAGAAAAAGAACATACCCCCACCAACCAATAGATCAATCTAGAGATTGAAACTTGATTTACAAGCAAAGAAGCCAGAAGAAACTCCAAACCCACGTTTCATCTCAGCAATCGAACTCGAAAACACATCCAAAAACTCAAAATCCACTACAAAACACAGAAATACAAGCAATAAGCAACAAAAATAACAAAAAATAAATCAACCCCCCCCCTCCCCCAAAAAAAATCGATCCCATCTAGCTATACCCCGAGCTGGTTAAGCTAAGTACCATAGAAAGTGAAACAAAGCTTCAGAATAAGAAATTGGGATTGACAAAAAAAAAAAGGGAAAAGTTGAGATAAAAGAAAGGGAATTCAGTGGGTGTAATAGTGATTGAAGAAAGTAAAGCAACAAAGTTGTAAATAACAGAAATAAAAGCAAATGGGAAAGTTGAAAATTACCTTAAGAGAGAGAAATTAAAGTGAAATTTTACTTATGGGTTATAGCGAACGAACCAGAAACAAAAAAATAAAAAAAAGGGAATGGAATTTAGCGGTAAGAGGTGGGAGGAAGAAGACGACTGCACGAAGTGGGCGAATCAGTGAAGAAAGTGAGCTGGTTTTTCAATTCCAATGTTTGACACCAATCACAATACGCCACGTGTTTCTTTAACTTTTTCTTCTTTTCTCTTTTGAAATATCTATTTCTTTCTTTGATGCCCTTGTAACTTTTAATTTTTACGAGGAGATCCCCTCAAGTCCACCCAAAAATACAATTTTAGTTTTTTGATTTGGGGTTTAATTTCAATTTAGATTTTATATTTTAAAATTGAACATTTTTATTCATAATATTTTAATAATGCTCACTTTTAGTATTTTTAGTGTATGACATAACAAAATTATTAGTAATATAAACTAATGTTAACTAAAATGATGATTAGACTAATTTTAAATTTCAATATATTGATGAATTGATTATTTAGTCTTCAAACAAAAATAATTTTTAAACAACATAAGTATAAATGTAAATTAAAAAAATACGTAATAATTAAAATTGAGCATTATTAAAATATCATAGTAAAAATGTTCAATTTTGAAATATATAGACTAGATTTAAATTACATGTCAACTCTAACGACTAAAAATATAATTTTTCTATTACTTTTGTTGGATTTTAGTCATTATTTGATTGACCAGTTTTTTACGGGTTCAACTCAAACTAAAAATTATATATTTATAAGAGTAATTAATAAGATGTGTTAACGTCACTAGAAAATAAGCTAACTTTAATCATAGTTTCATGCATTTTTATTTTGTTTTTTTTCACATATTTATGATTGTGAATTGAGTCTAGAAAAATATATAAACACAACTTAAAAGTTCTGTATGGATTAAATTTCTCTAAAACATAAAATTAGACATGTTAGAACTCGAATTTTTAAACTAGGGATTCCTAAGTCATATTAACTCTAAAATAGTTATAAAACAGTAGTTCAAATTTAACGGATTATCCAACCTAAAAAGATAAAATTTACTTTTGTAGTAATCAACGACAAATGAATACCAACAAGAACAATAGCAAAACATAATTAGCGTGTCTCGTTAATCATAATTTGTTGCATGTAGGAGCAGCCACCCGTAGAAGACTGGATGCTGACTTGTCAATATAGTTTGACTTTCTTGTTATGGGTTTATCTGGGCTTGGCTGCATGGGATTTACGCTCCTGTGCACAAACTTTCATGCAAGTTTAGCCTTACATTTAAATATCCCTAAATTATGTGACAAAAGATCGTTTGTATCTTTCTTGCATTTGTCCAATTAATTTTTAAAATACAAATGTCAAATTTTAGTAAAAGTTCAAATATAATTGATGAGTTTAATCAATTTAATTAAAGACAAATCGAATAAAATCGATTGAAAATAATAGAAGTTAAAATATTTTTAAAGTATCGTTATAATTGAAAATGATGTTAGAATTTATAATCTATTTTTCTCAACTTTTTTTGTTTACATTGAAAAAAGTTCATATTAAATGGATGACTTATTTCAGGCCACCTTTTGCATTTTATTCCAACACGTAAATACATAAATGTTACCATTTTCTTACCTAAGTTTTTAATACTTTTCTATAAATTGTTGTAACAAAATCCGATCACTCAAAAGCAAAAGAAGAAGAAAAGCATGCTTTATAAAAAATAAAAAAGATAATCCCACTTTCCTTTTATTACTATGGTTTTTAAATGTTTGATATTATTTCTTTCTTCCTGGCAGATTTAATGGTTTATCCAAAGATACCTTTAATTTATATATA
>JBBMKA010088290.1:0-13482 GCA_037833695.1 Sechiopsis laciniata | reverse complement strand
TCGAGGGTCTTTACCCTCGGCCTAAGGGACCGTTCCCAAACAGTTGGTCCGAACACAAATAAAGGACCGTTCACAAACAGTTGGCCCTGAGACCGTTCTCAAACAGTTGGTCCAAAAAAGTAAAAGGACCATTCACAAACAGTTGGCCTTGGGACCATTCTCAAATAGTTGGTCCAAAGAAGTACAAGGACCGTTCACAAATTGTTGGCCCTGGGACCGTTCTCAAACAGTTGGTCCAAGAAGTACAAGGACCGTTCACAAACAGTTGACCCTGGGACCGTTCTCAAACAGTTGGTCCAAAGAAGTACAAGGACCGTTCACAAACAGTTGGCCCTGGGACCGTTCTCAAAAAGTTGGTCCAAAGAAGTATAAGGACCGTTCACAAACAGTTGGTCCTGGGACCGTTCTCAAACGGTTGGTCCCTTCTCAGCGTCTGGCTGATGACATCCTAACCATTCTATCTAAGATCACCCATCCCCTGTTTCTTAACAACAAACATGCTTCACAACTAGAACCCTAGCATGGCACTACAAGTTTTAGAACAGGAAAACAATCATGCTGGAAGAACAAACCTAGCATGGCACTAACATGTGAATATAACAACAAACATGCTAGCAGAACAGATTAGCTAGGAAATCCTATCCACTAACATGCAAGCAACAGAAAAACAGGCATACAAGAAAGCAATCAGAGAAGTCTCGCAGGGTCCATACAACCCCGAAAGGGAATCCTTACCTGGATAACAAGCAGATAAACAAACAGAGATAATTTGCTCCTTGAGCTGCAGACAACAACCTAGCAATAAAATATAATTAACTAATTAATATCTAGCAGCTAAACGGAATAGGTAAACACATGCACACCGCTCGGGAAAGGAATTACCAAACCGAAACCCTAAGGCTTGGCAGCAAGTCCCTCGGTAAGCTAGCTCTCGGCGGGTGTGAGGCTGGATGCGGCAAGCAGCAACGAAGGGGCTCGATAGCGTGTGCAGCAGGGAGAGCGTGCGCTGGGGCGACACTTGGACAAGACGCGTAGAGAAAGGCGTGGGTGGCTACACTGTAGCCTTGCTCGGGCGAGCGGGTACGAGTGTGTGAATGCTGGGGACGCACGCGATTGGCTGGATGAGCGAGCACGCGACAGAGGGATGCGGGATCGGGGTGAGCGATCTGGCAAAGGGGCGTGCGCGCTGGGGTGATCAACGAAGGCGAGTGGACGAGCTGGGCAGATCTGCAGGTGCGCTGGGAGATCGCAGATTGGGCGTGCGAGTGGCGATCGCGGGTGAGCTGGGCATGAAGGCAGGCTGGCGTGCGGACGAGCTGCTGCTGGAGGTCTCGGCAGGACGAGCAGCGAGATGCTGAGCGTGCGATAGGGCGAGCTCGGTGGTGTGGCTGGGCGAGAGAGACAATCTCAGCAATGGGGAGAAGAGAGAAAGAGAAGAAGGTTCAGCTTGGAGAGAAAATAAAAGTGAGAAGGGAGAATCCCAACGAAAAGAAGAAAAAGGTTGCGGCTCAAAGGATAGGGTTCGGCACAAAAAGCAAGGGTGGAGGGAGGTCGCGACACTTATCCCCTCTAGGTCCTGGGTTCGAGTCCTAGCGAGAGCGTCCTTTTTATTCTATTTTTCCCAAACAATCAACCGAGGCTCTAAAACTCCCAAAATGGCAAAGCTAACTCTAGAAACCTGAAACCGAAAGAAAACCCAACCTTAGCAAACAAACTGGACAATCTCGAAACCCTAGAAAATTATGAAACTACCCCTGGAGGCAAAATTATCAAAATGCCCCCAGCAGTCCAAGCTGCCCTAACGGCCCAACCAAACAACAGAAAAAGTAACCAAACGTACCTGTAGAACCAGGATGGAAAACTTGGTCGTTACATCAGCACTCTAACAGCAGTCAGGTATGTCGAAAGTTAATTGTTTTAAGGGTTTTGTTTACAGTACTTGCATCTAGCATACATGTCTTAACTTGTTGTTGGTAGTGTTGGTCCAAGCATGAACTAACTCAGTGTGGTTTAGGTGTAGATCGTGAGAGATGTCGATTACACATAGTGGAGCTGGGACGTCAGGCACTACCAACTAAGGAGTTAGAGCCGAGCCAGTGATTGAGAAGACCACATCCCGAGTTAATCAGACCGTCAGGCCACATTTGGCCCTAAATATTGGCTTGTCGAGAAGAGGAGTAGAGATTGTCCTGCCTCAGAGTGCTACTCCCGGAGTGGAGTTTGCTACAGCCATGAGAGACATGGTTAGGGATATATTTCTCGAGCAGAGAGGAAATACTCAGGCACAGTTTGTAGCATAGTAAGTAGAGACTCGGGCCTAGATGGCCCAGTTTGCTCAGATGTTCCAGGAGGCACCACCAGCGGTTCTTGTAGCGCCGCCTGGTGGCGCGGTAGTTCCTCTAGTAGGACATAGAGTGCCTCCAACTCCTCCAGTTTAGTAGGAGCTTGTTGTGGAGCCAGATATTCCTGAGGGTGCCGCCGAGGGTGGTAAGTGGCTCAAGGACTTCATGAAGTGGAAGCCCAAGGAGTTTGATGCATCCGAGAATCCGCTGGTTGTAGTGAAGTGGCTAGCACACCTGGAGTATATCTTTCGAGTTATGGGATTTCTGGATCTGCAGAGGCCAAGGTGTGTAGCACACGAGTTGACAGAGACAGCTATCTGGAGGTGGCAGTCCCTTCATGGGGCTAGACTAGTAGGGTCTCCACCATCCTCTTGGGAGTTTTTCAAGACCGAGTTCAGGACTCAGTATATTAGTGAAGAAGCATAACAGAAGATGGTAGAGGCTTTTGCAAATCTGAAACAGGGTGATGACACCATTACAAGTTATGAGAAGAGATTTTCAGAGCATAGCTATTTTTCTCAAGAGTTGATTGCTACAGAGGAGTTGAAAATTAAGAAGTTCATTGGTGGACTTAGGAGTGAGGTTACTCAGGATGTTCGAGAACTCGCTCTAGAGACCTATGCCAGGACCGTGGCTTTGACTAAGACTTCCAATAGAAAATACCCAGTTGTGAAAGCCCATGTGGTAGTAGTTCAAAGTGTGGCAACCAGTTCAGGGTAGAAAAGAAAGTTTGAGTCTTTTAAGACTTCTTGGCAGGGAGGTCAGCAGCAGCACCGTCAGGGCCAGCACCAGGGTAGAGATTAGAGATGACAGCAGAGTCATCTGCAGGGTGCAGTTAGACAGCCGCCTCAGTGCAAGACCTGTGGCAAAGCTCATTATGGTCTGCGTGGAGCATCTCCTAGAGCGGAATGTGTTTGCCGTTGATTTCTGCATTGAAAGCTCGTCGTTTGTTAGCTCGAGGAGCTTGTGGTTATTGGCAAAGATGTCTAGGTAAGGTCGCCCTTCGTTGATTGTTGATCAAGTACTAGTGGTTCAGGAGTTTACAGACGTGTTTCCTGAAGAGTTACTGAGTTTGCCCCCGCAGAGAGAGATTAACTTCACTATTGAACTCGAGCTAGGGACTTTCCCCATCTCGAAGGCGCCGTACCGTATGGCTCCAACAGAACTAAAAGAGTTGAAGTTATAGCTACAGGAGATGTTAGACAGAGGATTCATCCATCCGAGTGTGTCTCTGTGGGGAGCACCAGTTTTGTTTGTAAAGAAGAAGGATGGTTCGATGCACCTTTGCATAGACTACAGGGAGCTAAACAAAGTTACAGTGAAGAACAAGTACCCGTTGCCTCGCATTGATGATTTGTTTGATCAGCTTAAGGGAGCTTTTATGTTCTCCAAGACAGATTTGAGGTCTGGTTATTATTAGTTGAGGATCAGGGATGTAGACATTCCCAAGACAGCTTTCAGGTCAAGGTATGGCCATTACGAGTTTGTGGTTATGTCCTTTGGGCTGACCAATGCTCCAGCAACATTTATGGACATGATGGATAGGGTTTTCAAGGCATTCTTGGATAGCTTCATCATCGTGTTCATAGATGACATTTTGATTTATACTAAGACGAAGGAAGATCATACTTCGCACCTGAGACAAGTGTTGATAGCATTGAGAGAGAATCGGCTGTATGCCAAATTCTCCTAGTGTGATTTCTAGTTAGAGAAAGTGGCCTTCCTTGGTCACGTGGTTTCGAGAGATCGTATTGTAGTGGACCCCACTAAGATTGATGCTGTGAGTTCTTGGTCAAGGCTGACTACTGTCACCGAGATAAGTAGCTTTCTGGGTTTGGCAGGCTATTACCGATGCTTCGTCAAAGACTTTTCCGTTAAAGCAGCACCCCTTACTTGATTGACGAGGAAGGGTGTTGAGTTTGTTTGGGGTGCCAGTTGCGAAGGGAGTTTTTCTTTGTTGAAGCATAGTTTGACGTCTGCATCAATGTTGTCAGTTCTAGAGGGAACAGGTAGTTTTGTAGTATACAGTGATGCTTCTAAGTTTGGCTTAGGTTGTGTTTTGATGCAGCACGGGAAGGTGATTGCCTATGCTTCTCGTCAGTTGAAATCCTACGAGCAAAACTACCTGACTCATGATATGGAGTTGGCAACAGTTGTCTTTGCACTAAAAATTTAGAGGTATTACCTGTATGGTGGAAAGATTAAGGTGTTCACGGACCACCAGAGTCTCAAATACTTCTTCACTCAGAAGAAGTTAAACATGAGGTCGAGAAGGTGGCTTGAGTTGGAAAAGGATTATGACTGCGAGATCCTGTACCATCCGGGTAAGGCCAATGTTGTGGCTGATGCCTTGAGTAGAAAGACGTCGCACTCCGCAGCATTGTTGAGTTTCTAGCTATCATTGCAGAAAGAGTTTGAGCGAACCGGTATAGCAGTTTTGTTAGAGGAGGTTACCGCTAGGGTAGCCCAATTGACCGTGCAGCCTTCAATCAGGCAGAAGATCATTGATGGCCAGCTGAGTGATCCCGAGTTGAGTAGATTAATTTCTAGAGTCGAGGTAGACGGAGACTTTGACTTCGTGGTAGCACCAGATGGTGGTTTGAGATTTAGAGGACGTCTTTGTGTGCCAGCCGACACCGCGCTGCGAGCCGAGTTGCTCATTGAGGCTCACAGTTCCCAGTTTACTTGGCACTCAGGGGGTACCAAGATGTATCAGGATCTTAAGCAGACCTTCTGATGGAGCAACATGAAGAGAGAAATAGCAGAGTTTGTTAGTCGGTGTCTCACTTGTCAGTAAGTGAAGGCTTTCAGTCAGAAACCAGTAAGTTTGTTGCTACTGCTGAGTGTGCCTCAGTAGAAATGGGAGGAGATCTCCATAGACTACATTTCTAGGTTGTCGAGAACACCGAGAGGGTTTACTTAGATCTGGGTTGTTGCTGATCGGTTGACCAAGAGTGCGCACTTCATTCCCGGTAGGATCACCTATACCGTGGAGCAGTGGTGTAAGAACCCGACTCTAAAATAGTCCTAAACATGGTTCTTACTCAGCATGCATGCATTTAAAGATAAATAAGTCCGTGAAAACGATTCAAAATGTATTAAGTTCCAAAATAAAAATATTCAATCCAGAATTCATGTTTAAAACTTTGAAACAATCCCTGGCCAGAGTATTATTAAAACATCCACAAAGCAACATAAATAACATTATGCAAAAATTTCCTACGGACTTTGTGTCCAATTACATACTGAAACAAATAAATAAATGACAGAGTGGCGTCGGTAGCTGCCATGATCATTCAGCTCCTCCACTAGCCGTCTCGATGCTGTCCCAAGTTACCTGGTGGAAAAACTACAGAAAATAAGGGTGAGTACAAAGGCACTTAGTAAGAATCCCCAACTGGGGTACAGTATGAAACATCAAATCATCTAGCATCCTAGTATACATGTAAACAGTTACCAACACAGAATCTTTGCCTTGTGATCTCAACATAACTCATGAGTCCTCAGAAGTCTCCTACTCCTAGCCTAATGATCAACTCTCTAAACTGATCCTGATCTGTTATACTCAAAGGTCACTTACCCTTGACCGAATGACCAGCTCTCAAAATTGATCCCAAACAGATAATCCTAGAGAGTCTCATACCCTCGGCCAAGTGACCAGCTCTCAAAACTGATCCTGATCAGCCCTCTTAGCTGATCCTGGGACATCTGGGAGAGTATCCAGAGTCTAGCTCTAAACTGGAATGGAAGTGGTGTACTAACGACATTAGCTCGAGGGAGCTCTCCTCCCAGCGCTGAATGCGTGTGTGCACACACCGAATGCTGCTACAAACTACGTAAATGTGGAGTCTAAACAAACTACGTCAGTCTAGGTACGCATGCCTAAAGACTCAGAATTGGTGTCACTGATCTACAGTAATGCGAGACCTGTGGTACTCAGATGTAGCAGCCTGAACTACCGAACACCTGAAGCTAAGAACCGTCCAAGGCAGGCTTGCACCGTTGGAGGGGTTCGGCTCTAGCAGGCTACAGACTAGGCTTATGCCATTGTGGTGAGCTAGACCACACCTAGCTACCAGGGGCAGAAACCTGTCGTTGCTGGTCCCGACCTGTAGGAACAAAGTATGTTATGTTCGCTCTCAGCCTCTGAATGAAGACAACCTAAACGAAGCTAGTTAAGAATACACAAACTTGTTTCCTGACAGATCAATACATGCTTAACAATAGATACAGCCTAGCATGGCACTACAAGCTTATCAACAGGAATCACAATGCATGCCGGAAAGAACAAACCTAGCATGGTACTAACATGTAGAAATAGGAAACAATACATGCTAGCAGGAAACAAAACAGCATACAATTTTATCCACATGCTCGTAAATAGTAAACATGCAACAAGAATGCAATCAATGTATGAATCGCAGGGTCCACACAACTCCAGTAAGAAATCCTTACTTGGAACAAGTAGAACAAGTACAGAAAACGGTGCTCCTGGAGCTGTAGAAACACGAAACTCAACCTAGGCAAATAATAACAACAAGCACAAACAATTAAAACCAGCAGCTAAACAAAACTAGGCCAACCCCAAAACATAAGGGCTCGAGAACCTTACCTCTAAACCGAGAAGACAAGCTAGGCAGCAAGGCCTCGGCGAAGGCAAACGTAAAAACTCATGGTTGGCAACGCGGGTGAGGCGTGCGGTAAACCTCGGCAGGGTGAAATGCTGCGTGCGGGCTGGGCGAAGGCTTGCCCGTGGGCGAGCGAAGGCTAGCGTGCGGGCGATAGCTGTTCCTATGCGTGCGTACTGCTATGAGCGAGGTAAAGAGCTACAGCAAGGATCGACGAAGGGCGAGGACGTACGTGCGACTGCGACGCGGGATTGTAGGCGTGCTATCAGCGGCTCGGTGGTGCTGCGGATAGGTGATTACGGCTGTGAATAGGGCAATTGGCACAGTACGGATGGGATTGCAAGGCTGCAGTGTGGTGCGTGGCTCGATCCATGATGGTGAGGGCTTGTGATCGATGGTGTGCTCTCGGCTAGGGCTTGAGTGCAATAGATCTCGATGGCAAGGGGAAGATCGACAATGAAGATGGCTTGTAATCGATGGTGCAGTGAGCTACGTGGCTCGGTGTGGGCGCGATCTGGTGCATGCGTCAATAGCAAAGAACCGTGACTCGGTCTGGGCGAGGGCGGAAGGGGCTGCTTGGTGACAATGATGATGATGATGTTGATGAAGCTGTGATCCGCGACAAGAGCTTGAGGACTCAGCTAGGGCTTATGGTTTTTGGCAAAAAGAACGAGAAGAAGAAAAGAAGAAGAGGCAATCGTTCCAAAGGGAAAAAATGAAAACGATCATAGAAGGAAAAGATCAAAAGAAGGCCTCTCTGCCACATGTCATTCAATCCCAGAACCAACCTACCTTTGAGCCTTGGCAAAGGCAAAACGTAAACTAATTTTCTCCTTTTTCTCTTTTAACTTCTTTTAACCAAAACAACCTTCAAGCTTCCTAAAATGCAAAACTAACCCGAAAGTCCTACAAATCACAAAATAACCTTGGTCTCGGTCAAAAGAAAGAACGACCCTGGAAGCCAATAAATTACCAAACTAACCCTAGGGGTAAAATGACCAAAATACCCCTAAAGGCTAGAATTGCCCTAACGGCCCAACGATACAATCGAAACAGAAGAGAATCATACCTGGGGAACCGAAATAGAAAGCTGGGCTGTACTCCTTCCTTTTATGACTTTCGTCTCCGAAAGTCCTTAAAACTGAAACAACTCTGGGTAGTGCGTCCTCATCTCATCTTCCAACTCCCAAGTTACTTCTTCTGCCTTTTGAAATGCCACTGAACCTTAGCCAAACTGATCTCTCGATTACGCAAGGTCTTGTGCTTTATAGCTAAAATCTGCATAGGCTTTTCCTCGAAGCTCAAATCCTTGCTTAGCTCTAACGGCTCATAATCAACTACGTGAGACAGATCTGCCACATACTGACGTAACAATGACACGTGGAAAACATTATGCACAGCTGCCAAAGATGGGGGCAAAGCCAAATAGTAAGTCACTGGACCGATCTGCTCAAGGATCTCAAAGGGTTCTATAAACATGGGACTCAACTTTCCCCATTTACCGAACATCAAAACACCACGCATAGGTGCCACTTTCAGAAAAACATGCTGACCAACCTCAAATTCCAAGTCTCTACGCAGAACATCGGCATAGCTTTTCTGTCTACTCTGCGCTGTCAACATAGGAGCCCTGATCTTCTGAACGCCATCGTTGGTCATCTGTAATAACTCAGAACCTAAAACCCATCTATCACCATCCTCTTCCTAGAATACTGGAGGTCTACAATGCTTGCCATACAAGGCCTCAAACAGAGCCATCTGAATCGTCGACTGATAACTATTATTATACGCAAACTCCATCAAATACTGATACTGATCCCAACTACAAAGAAAGTCTAACACATAGGCTCGTAGCATATCCTCGAGAATCTAATTCACCTTCTTAGTCTGACCATCTGTCTGAGGATGAAAAGCGGTACTGAAGCTGCACTCGATTCCTAGCCCCTTTTGGAGCACTCTCCAAAAGCGAGCAGTGAATCGAGAGTCTTGGTCTGAAAAAATATTCACCGGCACACCATGGTACCAGATGATCTGATCTAAGAAAAACTGTGCCCACTACTCCATGGTATAGTTAACTCTACCGAGGATGAAGTGTGCACTCTTAGTCAGCCGATCCACAACAACCCAGATCTGAGTAAACCTTCTTGGCATCTTCTGCAACCCAGAAATAAAGTCCATCGAAATCTCTGCCCATTTCCACTGAGACACACTCAACGGCTGCAATAAGCCTGCCACTTTCTGTCTGGGAGCCTTCACTTGCTGGCAAGTGAAACACTGGCTAACAAACTCTGAAATATCTCGTTTCATACCCATCCACCAGAATGTCTACTTAAGATCTTGATACATCTTGGTACCCCTTGGGTGCCAAGTAAATGGGGAACTATGAGCCTCAGTAAGTAACTCGGCTTGTAGTCTGGCATCGACTGTAACACACAACTGACCTCTGTACCTCAAACTTCCGTCTAGTGCTAGAACAAAGTCAAAATCTCCATCCTCCTAAACTCTCTCAATCAACCTTTTCATTTTGGGATCACTCAGCTAGCCATCAATGATCCTCTGCTTGATCGACGGTTGAATTGTCAACTGGGCTCCCTAGCAGCAACCACTCCCAACAACACTGCAATATTGGCTCGCTCGAACTCCTTTTTCAAATGAATCTGAGAACTGAACAAAGTTGCGGAGTGCGATGTCTTTCTACTCAGTGCATCAGCCACAACCTTGGCCTTTCTCGGGTGATACAAAATCTTGCAGTCGTAGTCCTTGATTAACTCGAGTCACTTCCTTTGTCTCATGTTTAACTCCTTCTGAGTGAAAAAGTACTTAAGGCTCTGGTGATTTGTAAACAGCTAAATCCTCTCGCCATACAAGTAGTGCCTCCAAATTTTCAAAGCAAACACAATAGCTGCTAGCTCCATGTCATGGGTCGGGTAGTTTTTCTCATAGGGCTTCAACTGTTGGAAAGTGTAGGTAATCATCTTACCATGCTGCATCAGAAAATAACCCAAACCAAACTTGGAAGCGTCACTGTACACTACAAAACCACTTGTTCCCTTCGGAACTGACAACACTAGGGTGGACGTCAAACTGTGCTTCAACAGGGCAAAGCTCTCGTCACAACTGGCATCCCAAACAAAGTCAATACCCTTTCTAGTCAACCTGGTAAGGGGTATTCTTTAGCAGATAAATCCTGAACGAATCGTCTGTAGTAACCAACAAAACCCAAAAAGCTGCGAATCTCTGCGACCGTAGTCGGTCTGGCCCATGAATTCACTGCCTCAATCTTGGCGGGATCCACTGCTATGCCATCTTTAGAAACAACGTGTTCAAGGAAAGCCACTTGCTGTAACCAGAAATCACACTTGGAGAACTTGGTATATAACTAGTTTTCTCTCAAAGCTGTCAAAACTTGTCTCAGATGCAAAGCATGGTCCTCTCTAGTCTTTGAGTAAATCAAAATATCGTCTATGAACACGATGACGAAGCTGTCCAAGAACACCTTGAACACCCTATTTATCATATCCATAAACGCTGCTGGGGAGTTAGTCAGCCCGAAAGACATGACCACAAACTCGTAATGACCGTACCTCGAACTAAATGCGATCTTACGGATGTCAGCATCTCGAATCCTTAACTGATGGTACTCGGATCTCAAATCAATCTTAGAGAACACCGAAGCTCCCTGAAGCTGATAAAACAAGTTGCTATACGCGACAAAGGATACTTGTTCTTTACGGTGACTTTATTCAACTTTCGGTAATCTATACAAAGGCGCATCGATGAATCCTTCTTATTTACAAACAAAATAGGTGTTCTCCACGGGGACACACTCGGGTGGATGAATCCTCGCTCTAGCATCTCTTGTAGCTGAACTTTCAGTTCTCGTAACTCAGCTAGCGCCATACGGTATGGAGCTTTCGAAATAGGGGTAGGCTCTGGTTCAAGCTCGATGGAAAAGTCCACCTCTCTCTACGGAGGCAAACCCGGTAGCTCCTTAGGAAAAACATCTACGAACTCCTGCACTTTTAGTACCTGATGACCAGTCAATGGGGTACTGCTTTTACCTGACAACTTTACCAAAAAGCCCCAAGCTCCTCGAGCTAATAAATGACAGGCTTTCACTGCTGAAATCAACTGCAAACACACACCGCTTTGGACACCGCAAAATTTGAAGCTTCGTTTCTTGGGCGGCCTAAACACGACTTCCTTCTAGCGGCAGTCAATCATTGTGTGATTGTCAGCTAACCAATCCATACCAAGGATAACGTCAAAACCACTCATAGGCAGGACTTTGAGGGTAGCTACTAAAAGCTCTCCGGATATCTATATCCGACCACTCCTAACTTTCTCACTAGCTATCATACTTACTCCCGAAGGAGTTGCAACACACAGCTCAAACCCTAAAGGTTCAGTTTCAAACATGCTTGTCTAACAAACGAATCTGATACAAACGAGTGGGTCGAGCCCGAATTAAACAAAACAAAGGCATAATAGTCTAAGACAAGCAACGTACCTACAACTGAGGCATCAGTCCGCTCCGCCTTCTGGCAAGCATAGCAAAAATGTGGCCCTGCTACTGAGCCGGCCTGGGTACAGACTCTTGGCAAGTGCCCTTCCTTGCCACATCTGTAACAAGCTCGGGGTGATTTCCACAAATGCCATAATGTGACTTGCCACAAGTGTTACACTGAGGCGGCTGCCTGACTGAGCCCTTCTGGCAGTCTTGCTATCGATACTGCGGTCGACGCTGATCTCTACCCCGATACTGGCCCTTGCGACGCTACTGCTGGCCTCCTGTTCGGGAACTACTGGAAGACTCAAACTTCCTCTTCTGAGCAGAGTAAGACTAAACGATCTGAACAGGTGTATTAGGGGCTTGCACCGGTGGGTACTTATAGATCGTGGCCAATGCTATGGCCATGGCATACAAATCAGGAGTGAGTGCTCGAACATCTTGAGCAACCTCCTTCCTCAGCCAGCCAACAAACTTCTTTATCTTAAGCTCCTCTGTGGCTATCAACTCCGGAGCAACGTAGCTATACTCCGAAAACTTTTTGTCATAGCCAACTATACTGTCTATTCCCTGTTTCAAGTTCAAAAAGGCCTCCGCCATCTCCTGTTAGGCCTCTTCGTTGATGTACATAGCCCGAAACTCAGTTCTGAAGAACTGCCATGTGGCTGGTGGAGACCCTACTGGTCTGCCTCTATTGATGAACTCCCACCACCAAACTGCTGTGTCACTCAACATATGAGCTGCACACCTCGACCTCTGAACATCCGAATAGCTCATGACATAGAAAATATAATCTAATCGGGCCAACCACTTCGCTGCTACCAGCGGATTCTCAGAAGCATAAAACTCACTAGGCTTCCAGTTAACAAAATCCTTAATCTATTTGTCGTACTCGGCGGCTCCAACAACCATATCTGTCTCAACAACGACAGGCTCTTGCTTGCCCGGAGGGATTACTAGGCTACTGTAGCAGCTGGGGGTGTCTGTTGAAGCAACTGTGTCAGCTGGGCTATATGGGCCCGAGACTCCTCTTGCTGCGCTGCCAACTACGCCTGAGTCTGCGCTCTCTGTTTAGCCAATAAACCGATCATCATCTCCCTCATGGCCGAAGCAAAATTTGCTCAAAGATGCTCACTCTGAGGCAAGGTAGCCTCTACCCCTCTCTTGGTAAATCAACAGCTACGGCTAATGGTGGCCTGCGGGTCGGGTCAACCCTGGATGCGGTTTCATCTACAAGTGGCTCAGTACCAACTCCTCGGTTGGGAGTACCAGATGTTCCTACTCCTCTATATGTGACTGGCATACTGGCAATCTACACTCAAACCACAAAGAGTTAGTCCTCACTTGGACCCTCCCTGCCAACAACAGGTAACACATGTATACTAGATGCAGTACTATAACAAAACCCTTAACAAAAGAACTTTCGACATACCTGACAGCCGTTGGAGTGCTAATGATCATAGAGACAAACAACCTAACTCAGTAGGCCAGTCTACAGAATCTATGACTCTGTGCTTTGATACCAAATGTAAGAACCTGACTCTAAAACAATCCAAAACATGGTTCTTACTTAGCATGCATGCATTTAAAGATAAATAAGTCTGTGAAAATGATTCAAAATGCATTAAGTTCCAAAATAAAAACATTTAATTCAAAATTCCTGTTTAAAACTTTAAAACAATCCCTAGCCAGAGTATTATTAAAACATCCATAAAGCAATATAAATAACATTATGCAAAAATTCCCTACGGACTCTGTGTCCACCTACATGCTGAAACAAATAAATAAATGACAGAGTGGCCCAGGCAGCTCCCATGATCATTCAGCTCCTCCGCTAGTCGTCCCGATGCTGTCCCAAGTTACCTGGTGGAAAACCACAGAAAATAAGGGTGAGTACAAAGGCACTCAGTAAGAATCTTCAACCTGGGTACAGTACGAAACATCAAATCATCTAGCATCCTAGTATACATGCAAACAGTTACCAACACAGAATCTTTGCCTT
>JBBMKA010088279.1:0-13483 GCA_037833695.1 Sechiopsis laciniata | reverse complement strand
CCTTGGTATGGATTGGTTAGCTGAGAACCATGCAATGATAGATTGTCGCCAGAAGGAAGTCGTGTTTAGACCGCCTAAGAGACAGATCTTCAAGTTTCGTGGTGTCCAGAGCAGAGTGAGTCTGTCGATGATTTCAGCAGTGAAAGCCCATCGTTTGCTAGCTCGAGGAGTTTGGGGATATTTAGCAAGGTTGTCAAGTGGAAGTAGTACCCTGTTGTCTGTTGACCAGGTACCAGTATCCCTGAGGAGTTACCAGGTTAACCTCCGCATAGAGAGGTGGACTTGTAACAGCCCAGTTTTCCATTCCAGTTCTCCAGGTATGTTCAGTTGCTTTTTCAGTTGTTCGATTGGGTCGTTAGGCAATTTGAGCCTCTAGGGGCATTTTGGTAATTTTGCCTTCAGGGGTTATCTCGTATTTAACCAGGGTTTCAAGACGGTTCTGTTATTTACTGAGTTCGAGTTTTGGTTTTGATTTGGCTAGCGTTGCTATTTAAGAAGTTTGGAGCCTTTATTTGATTAAATAAAAAAAAGAAAGAAAAATATGGCTTTGCCAGGACTCGAAGCCGGAACCGCCTAAGGACACGTGTCGCAATCCTGTTAAATCCTTCCCTTTTGGCCGAGACATATAAATACCCAGCCACTTCTCCAATTTCACCTTTTTCTCATTTTCTCTCTTTTCTCCCAAATCGCCAAATTCACTTTTCCTTCTCTCCTTCGTCGAAAACCTACCGCCTTCGCCGAGCACGAGCAGCCAAGTTTTCCAGTCTAGGCAACTCCTTCCTTTCTCTTTCATCGATCAGTTCGCTCAGCCGCTCGTCTGCCGCACACCCTTGCTTTGCCACAGCCGCACAGATCCAAACGCCTTGCAGCTTCGCCTCGCTCAGATCCCCTTCGTCCGTGATCGCTAGCCAGCTTGTTTGCTTCAGGTACGTTTCGATGAGTTCTTCTCGCTCCCTGTTTGGTTTTCTGTCGCCTGATTCAAGGTTTGTCGCTCCGTTCGAATTGCAGTTGAGTCCGCGACAGCACAGTGCTGAGCTCTTGTCCGTTCGCTTGATCGAGCTTGTCCGTTCGTTTGACCGAGCTAAGCGTCTGTGTAGAGTTCATTTTCAGAGTTTCACCCCAATGAGCCGTTCGTCCACGCTACCTAACGGTTTCTCGTTCGTTTCACCGAGCCTAGCTCTACGCTCAATAGTCTGTAGCTTTACTTTACCTTCACCGAGGTTCTATTGCCGAGCTGCCTTGCATTCGGTTTAGGGTAAATTCTTCCCCGAGCCTTGCGTGTTATGTTTCCTGGTTCCATTTAGCTGCTAGTCGTTAATTATTTATTTATAATTTATCTGTTAGGTTGTTGGATCTGCAGCTCAATGAGCTTTTTATCTGTTGTTTATTCCTACTTATTTCCAGGTAAGGATTTCTTGTCGGGGTTGTGTGGACCCTGCGAGACTTCTCTGATTGCTTTCTTGTATGCTAGTTATACTGTTATGAACATGTTTAGTGGATAGGAACTTTATGCTGATCTGTTCTACTAGCATGTTTGACTCATGTTTTCACATGTTAGTGCCATGCTAGGTTTGTTCTTCCAGCATGCTTGATTCCTGATTTAATCTTGTAGTACCATGCTAAGTTTATTGTTGTTGAGCAAGTTTGAATGATAAGTAATAGGGTTGGGATTCTTAGAAAGAACTTGTTAGGTTGTCATCATCTAGAGGCTGAGAGTGGACAACCGTACGTGTCCCCACCAGTTGGGCTGTGAGGACAGATTTCTTACCCCCGGCACCCTGATGTGGAGTAGCTACCACACCAGCATAAGCCTAGTCTGTAGCCTGCTAGAGTAGAACCCTGCCAACGGTGTAAGCCTGCCTTGGCCAGTTCTTAGCTTCAGGCGTCGGTGGTATTCGGGCAGCTACAGTTGAGCGCCGAGGGTCTCGCGCTACTATAGATCAGTGACACCATTTCTGAGTCTTTAGGCATGCGTACCTGGACTGGCGTAGTATGTCCCTAGGCCCTCACATTTATGCAGTTTGCAGCAGCATGCGGTGTGCGCGCACACGTGTTAGTCGCTGGGCAGAGAGCTCCTTCGGGCTAATATTCGTGAGTACACAACTTCCTTCTCGAGTCTAGAGCCAGACACTAGGTACTCTTTCGATTGTCCCAGGACCAGTTTGGAGAGCTGGTCAGGACCAGCTGTTGAACGGTCACTCAGGCCGAGGGTAAGAGACCCTCGAGGATTATTTCTATTCAGGGTCAATTATTGAGCTGACCACTTGGCCGGGAGTTAGAGACTTCCGATGACCTAGGAGATTTATGGACATCTCGTTCCATGGTTTTATGTTGGTAACCGTTTGCTTGTATGCTTGGATGCTAGATGATGCGTTGTTTCATACTGTACCCCGGTTTGGGATTCTTACTGAGTGCCTTTGTACTCACCCTTATTATCTGTGGTTTTTCCACCAGGTAATTTGGGACAGCACCAGGACGGCTAGAGGAGGAGCTGAATGATCATGGGAGCTGCCGGCGCCACTCTATCTATTTTTATGTTTTATTTACTTGATTCAGCATGTAGTTGGACATGGAGTCCATAGGAAGCTTTTGCATACTGTGTTTTGAACTATTTGAGATTGTTTGTTTAAATACTGGTCAGGAACTTATTTTGTTTTAACAATGGAATGTTTAATTTCAAAGCACTTGACTTGTTTACATTATTTTTAAATGCGTTTTATGCATGCATGCTGAGTAAGGACTAGGTTTAGAACTTTACCATTGAGCTTGAGCCAGGGACACTCCCTATCTCCAAAGCTCCATATCGGATGGCACCAGCAGAGTTACGAGAACTCAAAGTACAGTTGCAAGAGATGCTTGACTGAGGATTCATCCACCCGAGTGTGTCCCCGTGGGGAGCACCAGCTTTTTTTGTAAAGAAAATGGACGGATCGATGCGCCTATGTATAAATTACCGAGAGCTGAATAAGGTCACAATAAAGAACAAGTATCCTTTGCCGCGCATAGATGACTTGTTTGATTAGCTTCAGGGATCTTTAATGTTTTGCAAGATTAATTTGAGATCTGGGTACCATCAGTTGAGGATCCTGGATGCTGATATCCCGAAGACAGCGTTTAGATCGAGGTATGGTCATTAAGAATTTGTGGTCATGTCTTTAAGGCTGACCAATGCCCCAGCAGCGTTTATGGACATGATGGAAAGGGTGTTCAAGGCATTCTTGGACAGCTTCGTCATTGTGTTCATAGACGATATATTGATTTACTCAAAGACGTGAGAGGACCATGCTTCGCACCTAAGACAAGTTTTGACAGCTCTGAAGGAAAACTCGAACTCAGAAAAATAGAAATAGTCCTGACACCCTAGATAAATATGAGATTACCCCTGAAGGCAAAATTACCAAAATGCCACTAGAGGCTCAAACTGCCCAAACGGCCCAACCGAACAACTGAAAAAGCAACTGAACATACCTGGAGAACCAAATGGAAAATTGGGCAGTTACAGTAACAGCCCAAGTTTTCATCCCGGTTCCCCAGGTATGTTTTTGGATTGATTCGGTTGTCCCATTGGGCCATTAAGGTACTTCTAGACTTCATGGGTATTTTGGTTTTTTACCTCTAGGGTTAGATTGGTAATTTGTTGAGTGTAGGGTCATTTTTGTAGTTGACTGAGACCAGGGATGTTTTTGTGATTTGTAGGGCATTAGGGTTAGTTTTGTAGTTTGGAGGTTTTGAGGTTGTTTTGGTTAAAAGAGGCATTTGTTTCAATTAAAAGAATTAAAAATGACTAAGGAAAGAAAAGGTTTTCTCCTTTTGTATATTCTTGATCGATCAACAGGACACCAAAAAGCCTCCTAGCCAATTCTCTCTTCCTCTTCTCCACTCTCTTCTCATTCGATTTCCTCTTTTCCACTCTCTTCTCCTTCGATTTCCTATTCTCTTTCTTCTCCTTGTCGCCGTTGATCACCCCGAGCAGCCACGCCCTTTGCAAATCGTCGATCTCCGTCGCCCAGCTGCTGCCTATGCCACCGTCCCTACCCTGCCCATCGTCGATTGCATTCCCTCACCATTGAGCCACCCACATGCATCGTAGTTTCATCGTCACTGTGCCGCAACCGTGCTAACGCACAGCCCGCTTCACCTTGCCTGCCGATCGCAGCAGTGCATGCTTGCCCATATCACTACCGCACGTCTAGCCTCTTGTACGTAGTTCCTCGCCTACCACTTTACGTGCGCAGTCGCCTCGCAAACAGCCCGCTTCGCCCAGCCTCGCATCCGTGCAACCGTGCCTTCCATAGCGTACTCCTTCGCCAGGCAGAGTTTCACCCCAGCGAACCCCCAAGAAGCAGCATTGTTTTTGCGAGTTCCTGCCCGGTTCTCAATTTGGGTAACCTTTGTTTCCCTTGTGTTCCTTGGTTAACTTAGTTGTTTGCAGGTGTATTAATTATTTTAATGTTACCGTTAGGTGTGTTGTGCATTGTTGGTAATCTGCAGTTCAAGAAGCATTGTTATTTTCTGTTCTATAATTGTTTCAGGTAAGGATTCCTTGTCGGAGTTTTGTGAACCCTGCGCTTGCCACTAATTACATCTTGGTTACCTGTTACTGTTTACTGAACATGCTAGTGGATAGGTTCTTGATTGCCTGTTACTGTTTACTGAACATGCTAGTGGATGGGTTCTTGATTGTGTGTTACTATTTCTCGAGTATGTTAGTGGATAGGCTCTTGTAGGTTTATTGTTGTATGTGCATGTGCTAGTGGATAGGATTGATGTGACTTGTCTTATAGGACCTGGCATGTAGGTTGTTGTACCCTGGATTGAACTATTCTGTTTGTAGTGGCTCTTATGTATTTATGACTATTCATACTCTAAATGTTTATTGTGCAATGTTGTTGATGGAAATCTGTTAGCTCAAAGGTACACTCTTCTTAGTTAGAACTTGTTAGGTTGTCATCATCTAGAGGCTGAAAATGGACCAACAAATGTGTCCCCACCGGTCGGGTTTTGTGAGGGCAGATTCCTCACCCCTGGCAGCCAGACGTGGAGTAGCTACCACCCTGGCATAAGCCTAGTTTGTGGCCTACTAGAGTAGGGTCCTTTCCTTGGTGAAAGCCTACCTTGGGACGACCTTTAGCTTCAGGCGTTGGTGTGATCAGGCTGCCACAGTATGGTGCTGAGGGCCTCCCGTCTGTTGTAGATTAGTGGACACCGTTCCAAGTCTTAGGCATGCATACCTAGACCGGCATAGTTTATGTAGGCCTACATTTATCCAGTTTACAGCATCATGCAGTGTGCACATATGTGCATTAGATGCTGGGAGAAGAGCTCCCTCGGGCTAGTGTATCAGAACACCTTTTCGTTCCGTCTAGAGCCGACACTTGGGTACTCTCTCAAATGTCCAGGATCAGCATAGTAAGCTGATCACCTTAGCCGAGAGTTAGAGACTCTTAAGGTTCTAAAGTTATGTTGATAACTCATTCTAAGATCCGCAGTGGATCTCTTAGCCAAGAGTTAGAGACTCTCGAGGTTTGAGCATACAATTGATTAGACTTGTTATGAGAATGCCTGTATGTTTGCTTGGTTGCTTGAATGCTAGGATGCTAGATGATGTGACTTACGTACTGTACCCCAGCTGGGGATTCTTATTGAGTACCTCTGTACTCACCCATATTTTCTGTGGTTTTTTTCCACCAGGTAACTAGGGATAGTGCCAGGACGGCTAGAGGGGGAGCTAGTGGATCATGGGAGTCCACTGCATTTTCTTCCTCCATTTATTTTACGAATTCAACATGTTAGCTTGTTTTAAGGACTTGTTTTAGAACTGTTTTTAATGAACTCTGGCTAGAGGCTTCAAATTGTATTAGTTTTATTTACGATTTTTGGATTGTCACTTTCTTAATAAATGTTTGAGTTCCATTAACTATTTTAATGTCGATTTGAATGGTTTAAAATTCATGCATGCTAAGTAAGAACTGCCTTTAGCACTGTTTTTGTAAAGACCCGACCTAAAAATGGTCTTAAACCTGGTCCTTACTCAGCATGGATGTATAAAAGATAAATAAAATCATCTCAACTGTCAATTTGCATAAAACAACCATTTGAAATTCCACGGACTTGTTTATAGACATTTGAAATATCCCCTGATCAAAACATTAAATGCAACCCTGGCCAGAGTATAATTTGAAATAACAAATACAAAACATTCAAATAGCATCATCAGGTTCCATATGCAAATCCTATGGACTCTATGTCCGTCTATATGCTGAATCAAAAAAATAAAACAAAACATAAACAAAGTGCCGGCAACTCCCATGATCATATAGCTCCCTCCCCTAGCCGTCCTGGTGCTGTCCCAAGCTATCTAGTGGAAAAAACCACAGAAAATAAGGGTGAGTATAAAGGCACTGAGTAAAAATCCCCAACTGGGGTACAGTACGAAATAACATCTCATCTAGCATCCAAGTATACATGCAACAGTTACCAACACAGAGTCCCTGAAATGAGTTGTCCATACAACTTCTGGGTCATCCGAAGTCTCTAACTCCCGACCTCGTGGTCAGCTCAACAACTGACCCTAAACAGATATCCTCGAGGTCTCTTACCCTCGGCCAAATGACCAACTCATAAGCTAATTCCAAAATAGATATCCTCGAAGGTCTCTTACCTTCGGCCTATGTGACCATTCAACAGCTGGTCCTGACCAGCTCTCCAAACTGGTCTTGGGACATCCGGGAGAGTACTCGGTGTCTGGCTCTAGACTTGGAAGCAAGTGGTGTACTCATGAACATTAGCTCGAGGGAGCTCTCCGCCTGGTGCCTAATGTGTGGGCACACACACCGCATGCTGCTGTAAACTACGTAAATGTGGGGGCCTAGGGACATACTACGCAAGTCCAGGTACGCATGCCTAAAGACTCGAAAGCGGTGTCACTGATCTACAATAGTGCGAGCCCTCGGCACTCGACTGTAGCAGCCTGACTACCACCGACGCCTGAAGCTAAGAAGTGGCCAAGGTAGGCTTACACCGTTAGCAGGGTTCTGCTCTAGTAGGCTATAGACTAGGCTTATACCATCGACGCCGAAGCTAAGAACCGGCCAAGGTAGGCTTACACCGTTGGCAGGGTTCCCCTCTAGCAGGCTACATACTAGGCTTATACTGGTGTGGTAGCTACTCCATACCCAACTGCCGAGGGTAAGGAATCTATCCTCATAGCCCGACCGGTAGGGACATGTACGTTGGTCCACTTTCAGCCTCTAGATGATGACAACCTAACAAGTTTTATCTAAGATTATCAACCATGTTTCTAACAATCAAACATGCTCAACAACATATAACCCTAGCATGGTACTACGAGCTTAAATAGAAATCACATCGCATGCTGGGAGAACAATCCTAGCATGGCACTAACATGAGAAACAGGAACAATCATGCTAGCAGAAAACAGAACAACATACCATCCTATCCACTAACATGCTCGCAAACAATAAACATGCAACAACAACACAATCAATGAATATTTCACAGGGCCCACACAACCCCGGTAAGAAATCCTTACCTGGAGAGCAAGCAGAAATACAAACAGATAAAATGCTCCTTGAGCTGCAGATTCAATAAACCTAACAAGTAATAAATAAAGTACACGAATTAAATACCACTCGAAATAGCTGCACGAAACTAAAATGACCAACATAAGCTAGAGAAAGAAAATTACCCTAAACTGAACACTAAGCAGCCGGCAACAAGGCTCTCAACAGCAAGGCTCTCGGTAAAAGGCTACGGCAAGGGCTGTGCGGCGAAGTCGCGGGCGAGGGCCAGCGACGACAACGCGGAGCAGCTGGCCTCGGTAGCGTATGCACAAACGGGATCGAGCGGCAAGGGCGAAGGAGTGCGGCTTCGCAGGCGTAAGCAAAACGACAAGATGGAGAGTGGGTTGCGATCACATGCAGTTTGCTCGGGCGAACGTGACTGTGAGGCGAGGGAGCTCGAAACGGGATCGCGAAGAAGATGCTACATGGCTGGGCTTACGATCGCAAGTGCTACTGGTGCTCGGTGAAGGAGGCTGAACGACGAAGGAACTCGATAGAATCAAAGCTTCGGCGATGGGGCTTGGTGATAGTGTTCTCGGCAAGGTGAGGGTTTGCAGCAAGATGGTGATGATGGCTTGGATATCTCAGCCCAAGGAGAAGAAGAGAAGTAGTGTTTGTTTTCGACAAGAAAAAGAACAGAGGGCTTGCTTGGTGATTGGAGAATTCGGCAAAACTAGAGAGCTTGGAGATGGAGCTTGGCTATGGAGATTTCTGCAAAGGGAGAAGATGAGAGGAAAAAGAAGAATCGTGAGTTTGGAGAAGGAATGTGGCTAGGCTTTTAAGTCTCGACAAAGCTAAGAGGTTTAATGAGATCGTGACACGTGTCCTCCTAGGGGTTCCGGCTTCGAATCCTGGCGAAGACACATTTTTCTTTCTTTTTTCCATTTTAACCAAAAGAGTCTTCAAACTCCTCCAACAACAACACTGGCTCTGGAAATCTGAAATCGAAGGAAAACTAGAACTCAACAATCAACAGAAAGGTCTCGAAACCCTGGATAATTACGAGACTACCCCTAAAGGCAAAATTACCAAAATGCCCCTAGAGGCTCAAACTGCCCTAACGGCCCAACCGAACAACCGAATCAACAAACGAACATACCTGGAGAACTGAAATGGAAAACTGGGCCGTTACAATACTCTCTCCTTTTATGACTTTCGTCCCCGAAAGTCCCTAAGATCAAAACAACTCTGGGCAAAAGTCCTAAACAATCTCTAACTCCCAAGTAGCTTCCTCTGTCTTCTGATTCCTCCACTAAACTTAACCAAGTTAATCTCCCTACACAAAATCTTGCGACCCTGCTAAAGTCTATATTGGCCTCTCCTCGAAGCTCAAAACCTCTAACAGCTCTAACGGCTCAAAGTCCACAACTTGAGAAGGATCTTGTAACGGCCCAGTTTTCCATTTCGGTTTCCCAGGTATGTTTGTTTGCTTCTTCAATTTTTCGCTTCGGCTGTTAGGGCAGTTTGAGCCTCTAGGGACATTTTGGTAATTTTTCCTTCAGGGGTAGTTTCGTAATTATCCAGGGTTTTGAGACCTTTCTATTAATTGCTGAGTTTGAGTTTCCTTTGGTTTCAGGATTCCAGAGCTAGTGTTGTTATTTGAGGAGTTTGGAGACTCTTTTGGTTAAAAAGGGAAAAAGAAAGAAAATGGTGACTTCGCCAGGACTCGAAGCCGGAACCGCCTGAGGACACGTGTCACAATCCCATGGAGCCCTTCTATTTTTGCCGACACTATAAATACCTAGGTGCTTTTCCAATTTCACGTTTTCTTCTTCCTCATTCTTTCTTCTCTCAAGTGCCAAGAACACCTTTTCCCTAGCTGCCTTCACCTTCGCCGTGATCAAGTTCCCCAGCTAGCTTCATCCTTCGCTGATCCGAGACTCTTTGCATCAGCAAATGCCAGCCCCACCGAGACTCTTCGCACCCGCGAATGCAGCCCCTTGCGTTCGCAAGGCCTTGCAGCCCTCGCCATCGCTGTCCTCCCGCTATGCCGCTCGCCCTTTGACCTTGCGCAGCCCTTCGCTTGCCCGTCGCAGCACGCATGCGCCGGATCCCCTTCACGAACGCAAATGCTTCGCCCGCGCTCTCGCACAGCCAGCTTTTTCACCTCTCCATTGCCACACGTCCCGCTGCAGGGAAATAGGCTTGCTACCGCAGCTCTTCGCCGCTCACTCGCATAGATCCGTCGAGCTGCACATCAATGCTCACTGCCGCACAGCCCAGCGCCCGTGCGCTCCTCGCCTAGCCTCACTGCCACGCAATCTAGCACCCTGCAGCCTTTGCCTTCGCCTTCACCTAGGTCGTGCAGCTGAGCCTTTTCTTCTCGGTTTTGGGTAATTCCTTGTTCCAAGCTTTGTGAGTTGGTTGCCTAGATAGTAAGCTGCTTAGATATTAATTATGTTTGCTTGTTATCATTATTTTCCTAGGTTGTTTATCCGTTGGTTCTGCAGCCCAAAGAGCACTATTTATCTATTGTATTTTCTGCTTGTTTTCCAGGTAAGGATTTCTTCGGTTGGTATTAGGGGAGCGGCGAGGGGGACTCCACTTTACTCATGTTGTAGCATTATTTTACAATTCTACACTATCTTAAGATAGGAGTGAAGATTTTTGAACGATTGAAGTTGCTATTGTATCTACATCAAGTTATTCAAATTCAAGATTTTATATTCGTGTTAAGCTGAGACTTATCACGAGAGAGTTGAAGTACCAAAAGACAAGAGGTTCATTGCCTCTATTAGTGATAGTCCATGGACGATTACTACCACTAATAATAGAAGTAATGAGCAGGATAATAATCGTCCATCGACTATCACCAATCAAAGCAATGAATGTCTTGCCTTTTGGAATTTCAACTCTTTCGTGATAACTCCTAGACTTAACACGAATATAAAATCTTGAATTTGAATTACTTGGTGCGGATGCAATAGCAGCTCTAACCGTTCTAAAGACTTCACTTTTGTCCAAAGATACTATAGCACCGTAAATGATACTACATACAGAAGTAAAAAAGGAGGGTCCACACTTGAACCCCAACAAACATTTATGGAAAGAAAATGTGGCATTTTTTAGATTATAACAATTGAGGATGGAGGATTCAAACAATAACCTCATGGTCAATGAATGTACATTGATGCCATTAAGCTAGTGCTCTTGTAAGCGAAAGAAAATGTGACCTAGCACCATCTTGAAAGCCTAAAATATTTCAACAAACATCAAAATAAAATTAATAAACTAAAAACACTTGAAGCAAGTAAGAATTAAACTCATTAGATAATGCAGTCAAAATAAAAGTAGGGATGAGTAGAGTTGGGTAGATTTCCAAATCTAATGCCTTAAGACTGTAAAGCAAATGAAGAAAGAAAAACAATATTGTATAGAAACAAAACCTTCATTTGATATCTTTTTGTGTAACTTTATCCTTGTTTTTTGTGTTCATATATTGATTAAGAAGTCTATGAGTATGATATATATTTTGCCCTTCCACATTTTATGTCCGACAATTTGTAACAAAATAATAGCAATAAAAAAGGTCGACTTCCCAAGAAATATAATAAAGTCAATTATTCAAGAAGTTTATCACTATATTGATTTTTATTTTTTTATTTTTAGTTCATATTAGAGAAGAGAGATAAATACCGATTCTCGGATTGAACCTATCACGTTGGTGTTGAATTGGTTTACAACTAAACAATGAAATATTGTGCTACTGACCCATTCGGTATCATTATATTGAATTATTAAATTTTAAAAAGTCTCTATTTACTGTTTCAAAAATAAATAAATAAATAAAAAGTATGACAACAAGATCAATAGTTTAGCTCATCAATATACACCTATCATCCAATAAGTTATAGGTTCGATCCTTACTTATTGTTGAATTCAAATGGACAAAAAGTATTTTAAAGAGTATAACTTAATTAAATTCTTAAGTTTGTACCATAATTATAATCCAAAAACAAATATGATGCACATAGCACAATAATAGTTATTTAGTATATATATATATAAACTACACAATGTATCGGTACATATTTTATGTCGTTGAAATACTATCTCGTCGGCTCATATACAATAAATGTCGAAGATCGGGGTTAATAACACATTTTAATAATTTCAATCTACTTTTGCAAACAGCAGATCAATATAATTCAAAAGTTTGTTTTTATGGGACAACATTTCTGTCCATTTTAATAATTTTAATAATAACACATTCTGTGCAATTTGCAAAAGTAGATTCATGATCTGCGTCTATTAGCCCCTTTCTGTAATACTTACAGTTCCACCACAAAAATACAAAACTAAATTCTGGGGCTGTATCATTTGTTAGACCTACAATTGCATATGTAAATTACAACTTTGAAATTCAAAAGGCCTTTGTGGTTGTGGTGGCAGTGACGCCCAATATTAAGGATTTTGATGTTTAGTTGCTTTTATAGACAGAGAGAAGAGAAACATAAGAGATAGGGAAAAAATCTCTGTTAATTTCCATTTGAAACATGTTGCTCATACATGGAGAGAACTCAAAAATAAAATTTAAATTCTCAAATCCTTGATTCTCCACGAAATTGTATCTCTTGCACTCCAAACTAAATTTAGATTTGCCTAGCATAAATATCAATAATGAGTGTATTATAATATTTTTATGGGTGTAATAATATTTTTTATGTGTATAATTTCAGGTGCGTGATTCAATAACAGACTTAGTTACTTCGAATATAGTAGAGTAAAATTTTGATTTTTTAATTTAAAAAAATAAATATTAAAATCCCAACTTCATCTCTTCCCTCACTAACTCCAAAATTCAATCACACTCGAGTAGAATGATATTTTATAAAATAATAATAATAATGTAATTATAATAATAATAATAATGCCCGTGGCCCCAACCCAAATGATATTATTATTTTAAATAATAATAATAATAATAATTTCGCCCTTTTTATGTTTTATTTTTGTTGGAATGTGGAAAATAGTTTTTAGTTTGTGGGTTTTTGTGTTAGAAATTTCTAACACCAAAAACCAAATGTAATTAATAAATCACCTGCAGCGAAAACGTAATTAATAAATTAGCATACCTTCCACCATTATTTTTGGTAACCAAAAAATGAAGCCAATGCATATCTCGACTGCAACACGAACACTGGCAACGGACATCAGCGCGGAGTTCTTGTTCTTCTACACCCTCACTCTTCCTAACTCAAATGGTGTGGTTTTCTAAAGGAAAAAGTGGGTATAGGAGACCAAAAACTTAAGAAGAAAATACAGAAGAATTCTATGGAATTCTCTTTGTGCTCTCTGTAATGAGTTGTCTAAATCTTCAGTGTAAATTATCTCTACCATTAAGAGATAAATTTAACTGAACAAAATAATATGAGTGGTGGTTACAAAAAGAGTGGGGTGTTAACGCATTTCATGAGCCACTAAATATGGAAAAAATTATTAATTAATATTAAAAATAAATTAATTAAAAATAATTCCAACATTCTCCCACTTGGCCCATGAACACCCCACACCTATGCCATAATAAAAAACAAAACACATGGATTATGGCAACAGGTCCTCTTAATGCGAGTATTAGCTTCCATATATTACAATGTATGATATCTCTCAACTCAAACTACATACTTAAATGAATAAACCCTATGTTTATTTTAGGTTCATACTGAAGTAATATTTTCTCAACAATAAATATGTATATGCACAACTGAATGAGAAAATATAAGCTGAATAAGAGTTTCAATAAAATACTGATTACATGATCTCTGAAATTCTTTAGTAGCATGCATTTAGACAATGGATCTGATATGGATCAGAATGTGACCAAACATTTTACCTTCAAGCTACTTAGAAGGGATCTTCATTTACTTGTGGATGGTTACAAAATCATGAAGAATGGTTAC
>JBBMKA010088258.1:0-13484 GCA_037833695.1 Sechiopsis laciniata | reverse complement strand
AAAAAAAAAGAAAAAAAAAAAAAAAAAAAAAAAAAAATATATATATATATATATATAACAAATACTATTACAACATCTTCTCCAAAACCTCAATTTCCAAACAAATACTTCATAGGGTAAAATACTATTTTGGTTCCTGAACTATCATGCAAGTTTCATTTTTATCCATGAACTTTCAAAAGTCCAATTTTAGTCCCTGAACTATTGTTTTTGTTCCGTTTTTGTCCCTCAACTTTCAAAAGTCTAATTTTGATTCTTGAACTTTCTAAAAAGTAGTATTTGAGTTAGAAAAAACTCTTAACCTCAGTTAAAAGTGATGAGGTGTCAAAATAATAATAATAAAATAAATTTATTATCATCTTTTTTAACCCCTCTCACTCACCTCTCTCTTAAGAATTGTGGTTTTCAATTCTAAGAAAAAAAAAACAAAGCTTGAAATTTGAAACGATGGTCTTTCAACCATTTTCTCTTCTAATCCTTACTTATTTTCTTTTTCAACTCTTTCCACCTCTCAAATTTGAAGAGAGAGGTTGTTCCTAACAGAAACCACCGCTAATACAAAGTCAAATAGCCAATACAACAGTGGGATAAAATGGCAATGGACAAACAAATGTTGTTCCTAACTATTCAATTCTCGTATCAACACAGAAACCAACGCCAATACAAAGTCGTATTCAAACTTCTAAAAACAACAAAAAGAAACACCTTAAAGCTCACAATGATTGTCGATAAAGGTATTGAGAGAGATAAATCAAATCGATATAGTTCAAAACAACACATAATCGGCAATGAATGAACAAAACCGATCAACTTAAACATCTAATCTAAAGGTTGAAGAACCATTGTTTCAAATTTAAAGCTTTGTATTTTTTCTTCTTAAAATTAAAACCCACAAGTCTTAAGTGAATGGTGAGAGAGGAGGTGAAATTGGATTGATAAATTTATTTTATTATTATTATTTTGACACTGCAACTTATTTGCTAATATGCTAAGAAGAGTAGTTGCTCAAAATCTTAAAAAAATAAAAAAATAACAAGTTTATTTAAAAAAAAAAAATTGATTTTTTCATATAGTTTATAAAATAAAAAATGGATTAAAATCGTAAAAATGTGCAAAAACTTATCAGTAGAGCAGTTCCCGTTACCGGCTTCCGGTTTCCCGTTTTGAGTCGTCTACTCTCCGAGCACCGGCGACTCCGTTCCCTCCGATCGAAGTTCAGAAGCTCAGTATCCTTAATAAAAATCTCATCAATTTCACAAAGATCGTAGCCTTGTTAGAACTAACTGTCTTCTTTCCTTGATCTTCTCTTTCGATTCGAAACGGAGCTCAATCTTCTCAACCGCATACGACTGTAGCAGCACAGAGAATGAAGTTTTTGAAGAAATTCCATGCCCTGGTTAGAACTAATTGTGTTCTTTTGCCTCTATTTTCTTGTATTTACTGATTTTTTGCTTACTATATTGTTTCATTAGGGATGAGTTTCTTCAGAGGTGTAGTTGATTATATTGGATCGATCTTCTCTGAAACGAGCTCAATTCACGATTCGCCGCATAATCGAAGCCGTGAGGGTGTTTCGACCATGGACGGTGTTAACGGAGTTCCTGTTTCGAATGAGCGCTATGCTTCTAAGCTCAAAGGGTATTTTGATTTGTCGAAGGAGGAGATCGCCAAGGCCGTCAGAGCGGAGGAGTGGGGCTTGATCGACGATGCGATCTTTCATTACCAGACTGCGCAGCGCGTGCTGGCTGAGGCCAGTTCAACTGCTGTGCCTTCATATATCAGTTCCAGGTATTCAGATTTATACTAATTTTCTGGATAATTGATTCTCAGATCACCATTTTATCATTTTTGGCGGTAATTTGTAATTGCGTAGATGCTAAATTTTGAGGTCTGAAAGTTAGGGAAGGAGTCCATACCTGAACTTTGAGAAATAATTAAGTGGTAGCTCATGGCCAAATTAGAAATACTTCGAGTTATAGTTAATTTATCATGTTTCGTCGTGCACATTTTGAGAAAATAAATTGATGGAAACTATCCAGGATTGTCATAGTGGTCAAAAAGGGTTTTGAAGATCTAAGAGCTTAAGAGTACAATTTATGATGGACATTTACCTAGGAATTAATTTCCTACAAGTTTTCTTGACAACCAAATGTCGTAGGATTATACGGTTTGTCTCATGAGAATACTCAAAATGCACGTAAGTTGGCCTTGATACTAATAGATATCAAAACAAAAAGATTGATGGCGAAGGTGCTCTTTTTGCTCTATGTATTATCTACTATTCTTTTGTTTTCCGACAGCGAACAAGAGAAGGTGAAATCTCACAGGCAAAAGATATCGAAGTGGCAAAGTCAAGTTTCTGAGAGATTACAAGCTCTAAATATGCGAGCAGGTTCAGTTCTGGTTCTGTAATTACTTAATCTATTTCACGCTCTTAGTTGTTGGGAACGTTTAATAACTTATAATCTGTCTCTAATTTTTCTATCTTCTAAATTCAGGTGTTACATCCCCCAACAAGGTATGGTTTCATCTTTACGAAGTGTAAGTTTTCAATGTAAGATTTTATTATCTTTACTTTAATTAAAAACATTGCTATTCCTCCACCTTCTTGTGGTGAGTAAATGCTCTTGAACATATTACAAATCCTAAACTTTGATTACTTGAGCTTCAAATAGGAAAAAAAGAGGATGTACACTTTTCTGCATGCTTGAAGTTAGGGTCCAATCATGAAGCACCGTTGGCAATCTTATGAAGAAAATATAGTTTTCTTTATTTGTTTTTACATTTGAGATGATCATTTTATATTCTATATAATTTTATTTTATTTCAGATCTCCTCAAATCATGTGCAAAGAGCTGGAGTTGCTTCAACAATGCCAAATACTAAAAAGCCAGTGTTAAAGAGTTCTACTCGCAGTGGTGCAAGTGTAAGTAATCCGATTACGAGAAGTCAACCAGCTAGTGTTGGAACTTCAAAATCTATGCAAGAAGTTCCTGATGGATACGATCCAAAATTGGTTGAAATGATAAATACTGCTATAGTGGATCGAAGTCCTTCTGTAAAATGGGACGATATTGGTAGTGCTTATTTTCCCTGAAACTTCTCATATACTGCATTTCATTTCAAGCTATTTCTTCCGTACTTGAACTTTGTTATTGGACACTTATGAGTCGTGATCAATTGTAGCTGGACTTCAGAAGGCAAAGCAAGCTTTATTGGAGATGGTTATTTTGCCCACAAAGAGAAGAGACTTGTTCACTGGTCTCCGAAAGCCAGCTAGAGGTAGTGCTTTTAGAAACTGTCAATATACTGCTCTTCTGATTCTTCTTTCAAGAGTGAAATAATGTGCCATACCATCTTAAGCAAAATGGGAGCTACGTCAAGATTCATGGCCCTGGACATTTACGACATGTGTGTGGTTTGTTTTGAAACAATAAGAAGGATTAGTTTTGATTGGAATGTTTTCTAAATGGGTAATTCAAACTAAATTTTATGAAAGGAGTCGTAGGTAGCAAGACAAGGTACATATAACCAGATGGAGTGCTAAATTAATGTTCAGCACCTACTCAAACTTCAGTCTGTTTTACTTAATTTTTTTTAGCCTTTTCTAACATCTCAACTCTTCTAAGAAGCCCGTTGCAATCTAGTCTAAAAGCTGCCATGTCTCTTCATTTTCCTCTTTTAATAGTTGGATTCTTCAGCTTTTAGCTAGTCATCTTCATCTAATAATCAAATCGATCTTAAATTTATTAAATATTTAGTTTCTTAACTTATATTTGTGGAGACCTTTTGTGAAAAGACCTTTTATTTTATGGATGTCTAGGGGGTACTTTTTTTGAAAGGTCTAGGGGGTACTTTTTTTTTGAAAGGTCTAGGGGGGTACTTGTGTTAAGACTTATTTGTCAAATTGACATTTATTGCAAAGATTATCTGTCACTATATATACCACGATCAGCCTTTTTTTAACAAGAAACAACTTCTCATTCATATCAACACAATCTTCAGTTACACATTCAAGACAATGTGCGCGCGCACACACACTTACACACATATATTTTTATATTCCAAAAAAAAAAAAAAACAAAGACCAGTACCTCCTCTTCTCATCTGAGTTTACCCATTTTTTAAAGTTTAGTATGCGTTAGAGCCGAGCTTCTGGAATTTTTTGGGAATTTAATCTCATTAATCATTGTTTTTGATACATTATCACGTATTTCCTCAGGTCTTCTTCTCTTTGGTCCACCCGGTAATGGGAAGACTATGCTTGCTAAAGCTGTAGCTTCAGAATCAGAAGCCACTTTCTTTAACGTGTCTGCTGCATCCTTAACATCAAAATGGGTATGTCTCAATTCCATTTCAAGAATTGTATTTTCCTTGCGGAAAAAATTCTTCTCGTGTATTTTCTTTCAGTTACTATCCTTGCAAATGCTAATAAGTTGCATTTGCTCTAAGGTAGGGGAAAGTGAAAAGCTTGTACGAACTCTCTTCATGGTTGCAAAGTCCAGGCAGCCCTCCGTAATTTTCATGGATGAAGTATGTTTCTTTCTCGTGCTAAACCATTATTTTAAGGATGAGTTAATAGCACATTATTTTTGTATGCTTAATACTTATGTTTTGTTTTGTTTCTAGTGCAATACAGTTTTTGGTTATTTGACATGAAAAATAGATAAATCTCAGCATTCTTTGAAAATGTTAGATGTCAACAATTGAACTTTTAGATGCCTAAAATAGTTTTCATTTTTTTCCTGCTTTGGTATTTTTCTGTCTGCCATTACAACCAGAGAACTTGAAACTTTAGCTATTATGTTTATATATTTATGCATATTTTGTTATAACCTTAAGTATGGGTTGAAATCTTTTTTTTTTTATTTGTTCAATATAGAAACAGGGACTTGATATCCAGAATGCCGTGTAAAAAGACTAATAAACCATATAAATTATTGGAAAGGAAACGACCTTTAGACAAAATACTGCTAAGAGAAGGTGCCTTTCAAAGGTGCAAGTCCAATTGGAGATTTGATCTTTATTCGTTAGCCTCCTTAGTCAAACATATACTTTTTTGGATTCAACAACAATTGGGAGTGGGAGGATTCAAACACATGACCTCTTGATCATTAGTCTATACTTTATGTCGGTTGAGCTAAGCTTATGTTCTTCATATTGATAATAATAATAGTGTGGAATCATTAAATGCTATGCATATCCTGTTCCGGTGTTTTGGATGCCAAGCAATCGATGGTTTATTTCATAGGTTATTTGCTGTGAGCAACATAATTGATGACATTCTGCTTTTCTTTTTAATTTGACTGTACAGATTGATAGTGTCATGTCAACAAGGCAGGCTAATGAAAATGAAGCTAGCAGGAGACTGAAGTCTGAGTTTCTTGTACAATTTGATGGAGTTACATCCAGTTCCACTGATCTTGTCATCGTTATTGGTAAGCTTTTTAATAGCTAAATTCTATTCTGCTCCTTCGGCAGTTCTTTTGGGTTTATATGGAAGGATAGGAATGACCTAATTGTTTGATGCAGAAAAGAAATTGTTTCAATTTGGACAAAAGTGTATTTTCTAACATTTTTACGTCTATTTGACTAAGGTTTTTTCCCCCTCTTTCTTTTCATGATTATGAAATGCTTAAATATCTTGTTCTTTGCAGTCCTTTTTTCTTCTAGGAGACTTCTATCCTGTAACTCTATATTATTTTTTCTTATTATTAGCGCACTCTCATCCTCCTGGAAGGCACAATATTATACATTAAGCATAAGCTGAAACGAAGTGAACTATTGACTATTAAACTCTTAAGCCCGTTTGATTAAGAGAGTCCTATCAAAGCCCTCTTGATTTTGGTTTTTTCTATGTTTTTTTCCATGTTCTTTTCTCTTCGGATATACAAGGTTTTATGCTTTTGTGCAGGTGCTACTAATAAGCCACAAGAACTGGATGATGCAGTTCTCAGGAGATTGGTATGTTAACTTAATACTTCTTTCCAAGAACTATCAATTGAAGTGAATAGTCCCCATGTGTATATCAATTTTATCATAGCCTGCCCCAGGGCTGTGTTTACTGTTTAGTGGTCAAAATACCCTTATATTTGTCAATGAAATCAAGGTTTTGAGACCACAGATGAATTATGAAACTATTAAAGTTAGCAATCAGTTTCGAATTCTTAGTAGATGGAAATGTTAAGACTTAAGAGTGTCTGGTTCTACGAAAGTCGTTATTACTCACCGATTAAGACACATTTTTGAAGATAAGAACGAATATGTCAACATGGAAATGCAACATGAAAATGCTCTTTTTAGTCTTTATCTCCCTCACAAACACTTGTGTGGGCCTGCACATCTGTTTTGTATTGTGTATGACAGCGCAACTATTACATTAACTACTTACAACATCCTTTCTGTGCCAAAAGGTGCGTAGCTCTAGTGACATCATTTCAAAGTTTAAAACATCCTTTCGGCAATTTACTTCACTAAAAGCTTTCTATGTAGTTTTAAAATCTAAACTGATTTCATAGTAAAAAAAAGAACTAAATTGATTTATTTGACAGGTGAAGAGAATCTACATTCCATTGCCAGACGAATATGGTAGAAGGCTTCTTCTCACACACAAACTCAAGGGACAGTCATTTTCTCTACCAAGTAAGAATGAGGTTTTTTTTCAAAAAAAAAAAAAGAAAAAAAAGAACGAGGTTTTAGTTAAGTTCCAGCGAGATAACTCCTTAAATTTTTTTTATAACTTTATTGTAAATATCTCCTTAAAATAAAGTTCATGGGTTGAAATTATGGTAGCCAGCAGTGACTTACCTAAAATATTAAATATTCAAGTTTAACTCTTAATAAAAAAACTCTTTAATGAAATATAGTAGAGTGATTAACCTTCCTCCATGACCTAGTGGTCCCTCAACTTTCAACGGTTCTATTTTGGTCCCTCAACTTTGTCAACAGCTTAAAAATGGTCCTTGAGTTAAAGAAAATGCAAACCATGATTAAAGTTTGATGAGTTGGCAAGAAAATAATAATTAAAAAAGAATCCAAATAATTTAAGTGTCATCTTATTATCCATTTCATCTTCTTCCCCTTTCCTTTCCTTTCTCACTCCTCTTTCCTTTCATCTTCTAAATTCTACCTAAGATTTATAACTCCCTCTACATAGATTTTTCATATTTCTTCAAAATTACAAAGCACAATTAATCCCCCCCTTACACAATTTCCTCCATCGCATTTACAGAGCACAAATTTTAGAATCAAATTGTCAAACTTCTTTCTGTTTATTCTTCTCCATTTGCTATTTCAGGGTCCACTGAACTTTCTTTTTTTAAAAAATCATTTGTCATCTTCTTTCCGTTTTTTATAATTTCAGATTTTGGATTATCTTCCGCAATTATTGGATTCTTGAATCTGCAAGTAATAGTTAAAAAAAAAGGGGGGAAATTTAAATCGATTCCTTTATGGGTTTTCTTGGGGATGGGTCGGATTTTGCTGAATTGAACGAGATGATCCGTTGGTGGTGTTGATAAAATTGGGGAAGTTAAAGAGGTTGGAGGGGAATAGAGAAGTTAGTAGCAATAATGAGTATGTGGATTCATGTGGATTCAAGGAGGGTTCTTTTTAATGGGGGTAGTTTAGGATCCGAGAGGTGATGTCAGAGTGCGATTGTGAATCGCAGTGGGAGTATAAATTCACGGAATCGAATCGGAGAGTTGAGAGTTTCCACCATGAGAGCTCGAAGGTAGCCGGCGGCGGTTCGAGTGACGGAGTTGGCGAGAATGGCGCTTTTGTTTCATTTTTCCGGTGAATGGGAACCAACCCAGATCATAAAATGGGATGGACCAAGAGAATCAGAGGAGGAATAATATTGAATTTGTTGAGAATCGGAGGCTGTTTGTGCTTTGTAATTTTGAAGAAATTTGAGGAGTGAGAGATCATGGGTAGAACTTTGAAGAGGAAAGGAAAGGAAATGGGAAGAAGATGAAATGGATAATAGGATGACCCTTAAATTATTTGGAATTTTTATTGTTATTTTTTTGCCCAACTCATCAAAATTTTAACCATGGTTTGCATTTTCTTTAACTCAAGGACCATTTTTAAGCTTTTGACGAAGTTGAGGGACCAAAATAGAACTTTTGAAAGTTGAGGGACCTAAATGGAACGATGGTGATAATTGAGGGACCAAAATGGGATTTTAACCTAAGTAAATAAGAGAGAACGAGTTCACTTTTTGGTTGCCACCAATCTAGAATTTAATACCCTAAGTATTTTCTGTCAACCAAATGTACTACGGTTACACGGTTGTGCATATAACTTAGTTGATCCATATATTAAAAGTAGTTGGGTCCCTATGGAATGGCCAGTTTTCATGTAAGCTGATGGTTATGCCAGTGGGCTTTAGATACCTCTCTCCGCCGGTTAATTGTATCACTAGCCCATAACTATTACTTTTTTATTACCGTCATTTTTATTGATACGAATCCAGCCTTTTATTGTATTAATACAAATACTTCCAGAGTTTATTTATTATTATTTTTCTGTGTTCAACCATCGTGGGGTTGAGGATCGAACCATCAACTATTGGGATTGGTAATCCTAACTGGTACCTTATCCAATGAGTTATGCTCGAGTGTTGATAAATTTAACTATGCTAATTAGAATTGTATATCCTTTTCTGGTCTACTGCATATTTTGCCTTGTTAATGCTTTCATTTGCTAATGAAATGTGGTCTTCTGTCTATATGTTTATCTCTTCTGCCAAACCATTATATCTTTTTTGCTAATTTACTTTATCTAACAAAAACTTCTCGTTTTCCTTGACAGATAGAGATCTAGAGAGACTAGTTACACAGACTGAAGGTACCATATCTTTTTCTATTCTAAATTTTTAAATCTCAGTTCTTTGTCAGTCGAGAAATTTGCATGACTTCAAGAACGGCATGGACAGAGACTTTGTACATTTGGAAGGCTTGTAGAGCTATTTACTTTTAAATAAGAAACCAACTTCTATTGAGAAAAATAAGTAGCAACAATACAGAAGTTAAAAGTAATCATTATGGAGTGCCTTAGTGGTCAAGAGGTCTTGGGAAGCTAAGAGGTGATGGATTCAATCCATGGTGACCACTTACCTATCCTACAAGTTTCCTTGACATCCAAATGTTGTAGGGTCAGACAGTATGTTCCGTGATATAAGTCGAGGACCCGAACAGTCAAGAATATACAAAAAAAAAAAAATACAGAAGTTAGAAGTAGAAGGCTATGCTGAAAAAGGGGAACACAACAAAGAGAAACATTTGTCCCGAGTGTATATCGTAATCAAGAACATGGTTACATAGCAGTGGCCTGAAAAAAGCTTTCTCAGACGCTGCATTCCAAGTTTCCTCCCTGTTAGCACACTTATCCTTGGAGACCTTTCCGGTTTTTGTGTCACGTTCTTCATGTAATAGATAAAAACCCCTCCTGCTGGAGAGTAAATCTTAACAACTTGGAGTTCGAGCCGAAAAAGTTCATGTTATTATTTACATGTACAGGATACTCTGGAAGTGATCTACAAGCCTTGTGTGAAGAAGCTGCAATGATGCCAATTAGGGAGCTAGGTGGGAACATTCTCACAGTAAAGGCAGATCAGGTAACTCACGTAAAAGCTATTGACACACCTAAAACTCTGTCCATCGACTCTATTTTCTTTGTTTCACTAAAGATTGGAGTGAGGTAGGAAACCTATAGTCAATTCATATCACATCACGTGTATTTTTTAGCAGAATAAAGCTCATTGATCAATAATATTAATCCTTTTGTAGTTTAAATTTCTATATGAAATTTATGCTAATTTGGATTTGGATCTATAAAATTCTCACTTCTCTCATCTGAATATCTAGAAGCACACGTCTTCTCACTTAAAAATCAGGCTTCAAATTGTGTGTAAATGCTATTCTGTACGGAGATTTGGACATTCCATTTTGTAGTAACAGAGAGAAATAGGTGTTCTGTGTTCGTGTTATAAGCTGATAGCAATTCTTCATGATATTTTACATTTAAGAACTCTGAAGTTGGCTTTAGAGGGAAATAGTTTAAGCCATGTTAGCCATATATCTAGGATTTAATATCGTATGAGTTACTTCAGGATGCTTGCAAGCTAGTTTAGCCACTCATAGATTAAAAAAAAAAAAAAAAAACTTTAAAGTTGAATGGGTAATTGGATAATTTTACTTAACCACCATGGTTGGTTTAGTGGTCAAGAGGACCACGGGAAACCAAAAGGTTATGAGTTCAATCCATGGGTGCCCACCTACCTAAGAAATAATCTTCTACAGATTTTTTTGACAACCAATTATCTCGTAAAAATAGTCGAGGTGGTCTAAGCAGCTTGGACACTCACATATATCAAAAGAAGAAAAGATAATCTTCCTTGATACAGGGTAGTGTCATGCAAAGATTGTCTATTTCCATGAGAGTAATTATATAGAAGAGTGATGCATAGGACAAAGTTGTGTGCGTTTTAACAGTATCTTGTTGGGAAAGAAACTGGCCTTTTGAACTGTATGAGACTTGTTTCCTTTTCTTTCATTTTGCGCTATTCGTGATCAGTAAACTTCAATTATCATTAATTATCAATTATCGTCTCCTAGGGACGGTGCAATGGTTGAGCCGAGCGCCTGGGCTTTGGAGTGTGCTCCTTTCAAAGTTCTAGGTTCGAGGCGGCTGTGGGGATTAATTTTCCAGGCGATCCCCAATTTCACTTTCGATACTACAGTGTATCCCTACGCCACAGTCTAAGAACAGACCAATGATGTCCGGGTTTTGAGGAACAAAACTCCAAATTCACGGATTATCAAAAAAAAAATTATATTATAATATCAGTTGTTTACAGTGTAATCTCATGCAAAAATTTTGTCTGGAATTTATACGTGTACTGTTTCATTCAATTTTTTTGGTGTGGTCCAGATAAGGTCATTAAAGTATGAAGATTTCCAGGAGGCAATGAAAGTAATTAGGCCAAGTTTGAACAAAAGCAGGTGGCAGGAGCTTGAACAATGGAACCAGAGTTTTGGATCCAATTAGATGTGCAAAAATTCTCTCTTTGTTAGAGCCAGCTTTAGTTAGTAAACTGAAGAACCCTTAGCCATTCTATATATGGTGGTAATTGGTATATTGTACAGCCTTTAACTTCAACATAAATTTCTTAACAGTTTGATTTTTTTACTTTATTTTTAGTGATGGCCAAATTCTAAATATGAGAAAGTAAACTTTATCTAGAAAAAAAAAAAAAAATACTAATGAAACTATTATCATCGGATTTCATGTGAATGAAAGTAAAAAACAATTGTTTCTGAATGAAGTGCTGTGGAGCTTGAATCCTCCGATAGTTTTAATTTTCAATTTGGTTCAATAGATAAGTTAAATTTTAGCAAAATAATAATAATAATAATTTATGCTAAATATATTAAAAATACTTTTTTTCACTTTTTCTTTCGATGCAATATTTCATAATGGTTGCATAATTATCCTATGATAAAAATCTTTTAGAATCTTAAAAAAGAAAGCTGACTTAAGTTTTTTTTTTTTTTTTTTTGAAGCAAGACTTGAGTCTTCTTTTGGAATAAGTATTTTGTGAGAACGTGAATATTATTGAAATGGATGGTAAAGTGTTTAGTTTAATATATATATGAAGTTAACCGTTAAATAAAAAGGAAAACAACACTGATTTGAATCCATAATCACTTTTGTACTCCAAAAAAAAAAAAAAAGAAAAAAAAAAGAAAAAAAAATATATATATATATATATATGAAGTTACCCGTTAAATAAAAAGGAAAACAACACTGATTTGAATCCATAATCACTTTTGTTATATATATATACACAATTGAACTAAACATTGTGTTGGTAATTGACAAAGCTTACAAGTTTCAAAATGAAAATTTGGTTATACATACAAATTAGATTTAAAAAATGAAATGAACAAAATATAATAACAAAATGTGTGTGTGTATATATATATATATATTTTTTTGTTTACAAACAGATATTTTGAAATTAACTAAAGCAATCAAAATAGTTTTTTTAGACAAAAGCCTAAAATTTTTATTAGAAATAAAATAACAAAGGTTCAAATGGCAGATGAAACGTCTTTCAAAAAAAAAAAAAAGGCTGATGAAACGGTGCGTTCAAGGAGATTCGACAATCGAGAAGTATAAGAATTCAAATTCATTCCCTTTGGAATTTCCGTCCAACGTCCACAATTCCCTCGCTTTCTTCCGTCCCCACATTTCTTGAAATCGGAGTTCGTTCGGCAGTGGCGAACCGATGAAATCTCCGGCGAAGGATGAAAATGAATCTCCAAAGCGGCAATGGTCCTTGCAAGACTTCGACGTTGGAAAGCCCCTCGGCAAAGGAAAATTCGGCAGAGTCTATCTAGCAAGAGAAGTCAAGGTTCGTTTTCTCTTTGATTTTTATTCAAATGCTCTTCAATTTTGGTTGATTCTGGATCCTTACATCTTCGGTTCTTTGATTTTTAGTTTGATTGATTTTTGGATGACGATAACTTAGTCTTGGTTTACTCAGTAGCTTTCCAATCTGAAGAGAATTTCGTCATTTTGACGCTCCATGTAGATTTTCTAGTGGATGTGAATCTATATTTTTTTTCTCGTTCTTTCCGGATAATCGAACAGAGAGTTCTAGGTCTCCGTTTCTGGAAATTATCGTAGCTACACAGTGCGATTATCACTTTTTTATGACCGAACGGATTGATTTTAGTGCTATTATCACTTTTTGATGACCGAATGGAGTGATTTTAGTGCTATTATCACTTTCCGATGATCGAACGGAGCCCATTTTGCATTAAAAATAAACATGAACTTCCTTTGTATTTTGGTTTTTTAAATTCCGAACACTAGATTGCATATCTGGATTCTGGTTTGATTTTCAGAGCAAATACATAGTGGCACTGAAGGTGATTTTCAAGGAGCAAATGGAGAAGTACAGGATTCATCATCAGTTAAGGCGAGAGATGGAGATCCAGACCAGTCTTCGGCACCCGAACATTCTGCGCCTCTATGGATGGTTTCATGATGCTGAACGGATTTTCTTGATATTGGAATATGCTCACCGCGGTGAGCTTTATAGGGAGCTCAGGAAAAGTGGTTATCTAAGCGAAAAGCAAGCTGCCACTGTAAGTTTCCTTTCTCTATATCATTGTGAACTTGTTTACTTTGGATTTTGGATGAAGTATAGGATATAAGATTTTTCAATTTCATTGAATTTATGAAATAGGGCAAAAACCCGATAGCCTTTTAGGCATTACAAGAATAGTTTCCAATTGGATACAAAATAAGAGAGACTAAAAGACGAAAACGGTGGCTTATCCTTGCACCAAAAATACATGGTCGTAAGCGTCAATTCCAAAATGTGTACCACAGACTTACTAGAATCCTTAAAAATCCTAGCATTCCTCTCATTCCAAACAATCCATAGGAAAGCCCTACAAAAAGATAAC
>JBBMKA010088237.1:0-13486 GCA_037833695.1 Sechiopsis laciniata | reverse complement strand
ATAAAACTCACATCCGCATTATTTTTCAATAAAATATAATACACGCACAAATTCTACATGAACATAAATATTCGACACTGCCAAAAAACAAACACTCATGAAAATCAGTATTATCAAGTAGCAATTGGCAAGCATGCATATGAATTTCATCGTAGCAATTCATATCAAACCGTTTCAACGACTTCTTTTTTCATGTTTTCATGGATTTCATGACATGTAACATAATTTTGTTCAATGTCGACTTCAATTCAAGGGCTTAAACACATGAAGTAATTGTGTTCTTATCTCGACACATGAATATCGCATACTCGATAAAATCTCGCAACAAATCGAAAAAGAAATATCCGTTTTCTTTATGAGGATATTTCTCCATGAATGACATCTTAGTGGAATAGGTTGTTTCCTAATTAAACCTAGCAAAATGATCAGGAAAGAATCAACAAAGTAATGATACAAGAACGCATTTCAAAAAAGAAAAAGAAAAGGTAATGATACAAAAAAAAACGTCTATAATTCACATCTTAATCTTTCTAATTAGGGTAAACACTTAAATCAAATCATAACCATAACTTTTTTCTAACTTGAGCATCAACATATATATAACTTTAGCCCAATGGCTTTTATATTGTTTAATTTTAATTATTTTAAAATATGGTGAGAAAGAAAAGTTGGGGATTTTGACTCGTGGGATGATAATAAGAATGGAACATAATATACACATAAAAACAAGGCCTGATTTTGCAAAAAAAACCAAAGAAACAAAAATTACAAAGGGGAAATGCCATCAGTGTCAAATAAATTAATAAATAAAAATAAGGGGAATCCCATTTTGTTCCATGTCCTTTTATTTTTTGTTGTATTTTTTCTTGGAAAGGATTGAGGATCAAACCTTATGAATCTTCTCTCTCTTTTATATGTTCATTCTTTGAAAAGACCTACAGAATATTTGGATAAATTATCGAGTGGCTGGATGATTTTCTCTACAACTCACTTAGACTTTCCATTTTTTGACGAATTTTTAAGTAACTTTATTCTATTTATATTTATTTAACTGTCAATTTAAATTTTCCTCAATTGATTATTAAAATATATTTGACATTTTCCACGAGAAAAATTTGTAAAAAATATTGATAAGAATACCCTTTATCTACTCATTCCTCTAAACACATCGAAAACTTCCAATCAAATGTCAACTAACTAAAGAAAACAAACAACATTATTCTAAATAAACTTAAAAATAACAAGACAAAAACTGGAAAAAATAATAATAATAAATCCTTGAAAGTGTAACCACTTCCTTAAAAATAAGGAATGAATTAGACTTGTCTGTCATCTCTCTAATATGAAACACATTCAATCTCATTATGATGATTGATGTTCATAGATTTCAAGGTATACAAATAAAAAAACATGAGATACATTTAATTTCATTCAAAAAATTCTTCTCCAATTTTGAAATCATCTTTTTTTTTTTTTAGTATAAATTGGGGGAAGAAAGATTAAAAATACCGATTCTAGGGGATTGAACTCTTGACCGTGAAATGAAAATGAATTAATACCAAACCAGATAATCAATCGCGCCATCGACCCATTCGGTAATTTTGAAATCATCTAAATTACCTTTGAATACGCCAAAAAAATTTAACTTAAAATAAGTTAAATAATTTTTAAATAGGTGGTCATTTATAGTTGGAACTCATCACATCTTATTTTCTTAAGTTTTTCTTAATCACCAGACCACTCTATAATAGTTATTTTTAAAAAGTTAAAACAATTCATTTATGTTTTTGAATAAGTTTTTACTCTATACTTTTTTTTTTTTCTTTCTCTTAATTTGGTGGGGTTAAATCATGAAAAACTTTCTAAAACAAAATTTTTGTTAAGGAAATATGATATATCACATACTAAAAATTCAAATTTATAATTTTGTGAAAAAGTAATATCTAAGTGAACAAGATACTCAAAATGGATGTTTGAAGTGGATATTTTCCCTTTGGGATAAACTCTCCAATTTATTCCAATAGTTTGTTTTATAGTGTAAAAAACAAACCACAGGCAAAAGCAAGCAAAAAACAAAAACAAAAACAAAAATTCTCATCCCTTTCTGACTTTTTGAAGCCCTACAAATTCCCCCTTCCCCTTTCACTCTTTCTCCATTCCCTTCTTCATTTCCTCTCTTTCTCTCTCTTCTCTGTTTTTCTCTCTCCTCCTCTGTTCCAAAGCTCCATTTTAATGGCGACCATGGTTTGCAGAAGCTTCATTTTTCCACCTTTAGAACTCCCATTTCCCGACCCTTCTAAATCCGATCAATGCCACATTCAAAACCCTTCTCCCCCCGCCGGAATTCCCACCGCCGACGCCAGAGACGGCGGCTGGTCTTTCCTCCAATCGCTCGCCGCTGGCGAATCTCCGGCGAGTAAACAAGAATCGGTCTATGTTCATCCCATGACGAAACGGTTCAATCCGACCGGACTTAGCGAGAAAAGCTTGAATCTCTGCACTGAAAATTTGGGTAATGAAACCGGAAGTGATATAACTGAGAATAGCATACTCTCGCCGGAGATCGACGGCGACGGCGAGGATTTACAGAGGAAATGGGAAAGGAAACCCCATTTGAATTCGCATTCCAGTACCCATCAATTTCCGCCGCCGTTGACGACTATTAGAGAAACGGAGTCGTTTAGTGTCCGGCCACGCCGGGAAGAGGGGCGGCTGATAATTGCGGCTGTGAGAGCTCCGGCGAGGGTGCCGTGTTTTCAGGTGGAGAGGGGCGGCGGCCGGCTGAGACTCTGTTTTGTGAAAACAGAGGAAAGTGAAGAGGTTGACGGCGGCGAGGTGGCGGCGGCCGGCGATGAAATGGAGACGGCGGCGATGATTAATGAAGGAGGTGAAAATGACGAGGGAAGAGTGAACTTGGAGCAATTAAGCATTGCTAATTGTTAATTATATAAAATTAAAAGTGTTTTGAAGTTTAATTTTTTTACTTTTTCACCCACAGAAATTTTTAAGTTTAGTTTCATTTATGTACTTTTATCCAAAAGTGGTCTTTAAATCTATGACCTCACCTTACATGTTATGTTCTTTCACACATTTGAATAAAACAGCTATTATTTTAAAAGTATATATATATATATATATATCCACCTTACCATTGAATAAAAAAAAAACAAAAATACTAGCTATTTAACTGTAAAAATGAATTAATACCAAATTAAATAGTTAATTGTACCACTAACTTATTCAATAACTGTAACAATTTTAGTAACCATTTTGATTATTTAAAATTGAATATATAAATACTATTTAAATTGATATATTTCCTCGTTGTTAAACTATTAACTATTTACTTGTTTTAACAAATTAACCTCAAGAAAAAAAAAAAAAAAAATTAACCTAAGCTAAATTTAACCGTAAAAAAAAACCTAAGTTAAATCTATCAAATTTAATAAAATATAAAATAAAACAAATTAACCTACATTTCAAATACTATTTTTTCTTTTTGTAAAAAAAAGTGTCTTTGTTTGCAATTTTTGATTAAAAGTTCAAATGTTTTCTTTAAAAAATTGAAAAAAAACATGGTAGAAAACTATACAGAAATGAAGAGAAATCAAGCTAATATTTTTAAAATAAAATAGTTATGAAATAAGAGTTTTTTTTTAGATTGTTATCAAATAAGAGTTAAAAGATTGATTATAAATCTAATTAAAAGATTAATTTCATACAACAAAAATTTATAAATAAAACCTCTATTACCTTTTTCTCAATTTGAATTCTCTTAACCTACTTTTTTCAAACTAAAAAGAAAAAAAGCTAATATGAACACAATTCAAATATAAAAAGTGTCAGCAAGCATAATTCTAAAACAAGACATCTTTTTTTTCAAAAAAAGAAAAAACAAGACATTTATTATCTAACCTATATATTCTATTATAATTGTACAAAATCGCTATACAAAATCTATGGTTAAAAATATGGACCGACAATTTGGTACGAGTTTATAAAATGACTGTTTGATTTCAATATATGGACGGGCAGGACCTTTGAAAAGACTAAAAAAAAAGTGGTAGAAAAAAATAAAAAAATAACATTAACTAAAATAATTTTAAATTTTAATATATGGATGAAATAATTATTTTAATTTTTATGTGTATTTAATTTATAAAAAATAAATATAAAGTAAACTTAAAAAAATATAATGCCTAAAGTGAGTATTATTTAAATACTATAGGTAAAAATGTTTAATTTTGAAATACAATGATCAAATTGAAACTATATCCCATTAATTGTAAGAACCCGACTTTTTACAATAGCCCTAGACCCGATTCTTATTCACCATGCATGATTTAAATATAGTTATAACAGTAACAACTGGAAACTATAACCACTTTTACTAAAACCATAAATAGTTCCATTAGTAAAATATCCAAAACATGAGTTCAAGCCTCTGGCCATAAATTATTAAAAATATTCGAAATAATAAAACCAATCTATTAGTCATGTTGAATCAAATAATGAAATAATAATAATAAACAAAGAAAGCGGATTCCCATGATCCATCAACGGCTCCTCTAGCCATCTTAGTGATGTTCCAAATTACCTGGTGGAAACCACAGAAATAAGGGTGAGTACAAAGGTACTCAGTAAGTACCCCAATCGGAGCATAGTACTCAAATACCACATCATCTAGCATCCTAGCATACATGCAATACAATCAACCAACGATCCACTAAATGAGTTATCAACATAACTCTCAATTTTCGAGAGTCTCTAACTCTCGGCTCAATGATCAGCTCGTTAAGTTGACCTTGGACACTTAAGGGGCACCCTAAGTGTCTAGCTCTAGACTGGACAGAATGATGTACTAACGACATTAACTCAAGGGAGCCGTCCTTTAGGCATCTAACACGTGTGCGCGCACACTACATACTGTTGCAAACCGAGGTAAATGTAGGCTTACACAACTACGTCGATCCAGGTCCACATGCCTAACTACACGGAATGGTGTCCACTGATCCACAAATGGTGGGAGGCCCTGGGCACCCAACTGTGACAGCCTGTTCACACCCAACGCTTGAAGCTAAAGATCGTTCCATGGAATGTTTACACCATGAAAAGGATTCTGCTCTAATAGGCTACAAACTAGGCTTAACTAGAGGTGGCATGTTACATCACGTCCCCGACCTAAAAGGGTAGCATGTTACATCACATCCCTCAGTGCCTTTACATAATAACAACCTAACAGATATAAACTAAGAGTGCTACATGCCCAGCCTTAGTCAGATCATAATATGCTCTCTATACAAGAATACAAGTCATCCTATCAAGATTCTACGTTACATAAGCATACCGAGCTACATGCCAACACCCTAACAGTTAGGCCATTACATATCACCTAGCATGATATCTAAACATGCTGACAATCAATAAAGCATACAGCACAAATGCAATCAATGAATATAAGCGTAGGGTCCACACAACCCAGGTAAGAAGTCCTTACCTGAAATAACATAATAAAATGTTTATTGAGCTGCATATACCAACGACGAACAATCCACAAGCTAAAAAATAATACTGAATAATTAATAAATAAACAACTATATAATTTAACAGGGAACTCAAGGAACGAAGGTTACCCTCAATCTCGAACGAAAGGCTCGACAATTGATAGATTGCTCTATAAGGCTCGGTGCGCGGACAAGCGCGCTGGTGAGGCACGACGGCTGCTACCCAGATGCGTGTGCAGGCTTTGACAGTCGCTGCTGTGCGGGATCGACGGGTTATGAGTGCTTGCGGGAAGCGCAGATCGGCGAGCTAGCAGACGAGCTACGCACTGGCTGTGTAGTGCGGATGCAGGCAGGTGTAGGCGTAGGTGTGTGGAGCACGAGTAAGGCTATTGCAGGGGCAGTCTCGACCTAGCGATCGGCGAGGGACGAAAGAGGAAGGAGAAGAAGGATCGATGGAGGGGAAGAGGGTTCTGGCTTCTCTGGCTTGTTTCTGCGAACGATCGATACATGAGACGGCACAAGGAATTGATCGATATAAACCCCAACTTGGACACATGGCAGTTCAACCCAAATTGCGTAACTAGCTTCCTTGCCTTGAAGTCACAACAATAACTCTGAAGCTCATTAAATCACTAAATTGACCCTAAGTTTGAATTTATTAAAATAATCCTTAAGGCTAAAATCGCAATAACGGCCCAACGAACTAACCAAACCGAGAGAAAATCATACCTGCAGAACTGTAACAAAACTCGGGCCATTACACAGATTGACTAAAAAAGTCATTTTTTCAGAAGTTTATTCTAACATTTTTTTTTTCTTTAGTAATCATATTTGCTCTTTCTATAATGTATAAACTTGAAAAATTATTTACGTTTAATATCAATTATTTACATGAACATAATTTGTTGATATTGAAATTTGGTTTTTGAAGTCAACGATGAATTTATAATTTTCTTGGAACGAATTATCTGCAAAACAAAAAATAAACTGGACACTGTGTGGTGTGAGTCACGTGGCCTCCGATACCTAAGTAGTCTCAAAAAGTGGGTGAGTGGTAGTTTATAGAGTTTCTGAACTTAGCTCTTCTGTGTCTTCTATAATGGATTAAGGCCCTTTCAGGCCAGGAAATATTCGGTAGCAGGTCGAACTGAGCCTATTTTTCTATGAACTTAAGGTTGGGTGGGTGCCTAACCCTTCTGGGTCTGGAGCCGGGCACCGCACAACCCCTTGAGGGCTCAAGCTCGACCCCACTTGAACTCAGGGTCTAGCTAGGCTCGATCGCGCTTAGGCTTAGGGTCAAGTAAAGCTCGCCTCTCGAGCCCATGTTCTCATTTAGCCTGACTCTCATTAAGCCCGGGTCAGACTGTCCAACCTTCCTTGGGGCACGTTTCTTGTGGGTATTTGCCTCTCTTGGGCTTGAGTCGTGCCCTCCTTGACTTGTGGGGTTCTAGCAAGCCTTACTAGACTTAGGCCGAGAATTTTCCTATAAGATAACTCAAAGATTAAGCGTCGTCGAACATATTTGTGATATATATGCTTATTTGAAAAATAATAGCACATGTATAATGTAATTTCATTTGAATATATTTTGTAAAAAAAATATAACATATTCTAATAAAAGTGATACAAAAAGTCGTTTCATTTACTTCAATATGTTTATCTTTTGTTCACATATAAACAAGAAATATAATATCAAAATGGACTTCACCTATCATTAATTGAAATGTATTAATGGCAAAATGTATAGTATAGAAAATTAGTAAGTGAAAAATTGTCATTAACAGATGTCCTCGACATAAGAATCCTAGATACTCATGTATCAAAAAAAACATCCAAAAGGTGATCAAATACCCTCGTATCTGTATGAGCATTTTAAGATACCCGAACATCTTAAAATGATAGGATATATCTCACATTCCTGCATGCCAAAAGACCCATAATATAAATAATAAGATACATAACTCTAATAGTATGTTGTATAATCTATTAACTAAAAGTTACATGTTTGAATCATCTTACCTAAATATATTTTTATTAAAAAATACTTATGACAATTGATTGGTTTAAGACTAAAAAGTAACTATTATAAAAAAGAATTAAAAAAAAAAATTTAAAAGAAAAACACTTATAGCACTATGTTGTACATATACATCCTTTTTACACAACTTTAAATCTTTTGTATGTGCTTCGGGCTAGATTGATCGCCATTGATTTTCTCTCTCTTCACGAAAAAATAAATAATTGAGAGAAAATTTTGTAATATATAGAGAACTCCTACATTTTGCCTATAGTGCTACAGACTTTTTTTTTTTTTTTTTGGAGAATTAGTGCTATATACATTTATTTGATAAATAAAAATATTAAAATAGAATATTATTTGTGTGTCACCTGTGCACAAAAGTTTTACTAACTAATTATCTATAATTGAAGGATTATAAAAAAACATAAAATACAATTAATTAGTTTGTTCGGACAAAATCACAAATATTAAAGGAAAATATCATTTTAATTTATAAAAAATATATCATATACATGATGTTCTTTTTAGTTATTTTATACATGTTTTAATTTAACACAAAAAATAAGAATTTGTTTTGGTTATCTATTTTAATTATAACATTTTCTTAAAAATATTTTATCTATAACATAATTTTAGACACTTTTTTTACATATTCCAAGACTGCTCTCAAGCATCTCTTGATTGAAAACTATCTGATGCACTTATTAAAAACTATAGTGGCATAAGAGTCCTGTTTGTGGCATCGATGGTAAATATATGCATTGATTCAAGAATGTATATGATATTGATTGAAGGCATCAGATACATGAAATTTTTTATCTTTTTATTAGACTCGTCTCAATTTTTTGCTATGCATCAATTTTACTAAAAAGTTGTTATTCATATAATTTATTTAATTTTTTTTAATTATAAGTGAAAAATCCCTCAAAGAAATAACTATATAACATTAATATTATATTTATATAAAATATTTTTAAATGTAATTATCCATTTTTAATAATATGAAATTCAAAATTTAGATAGATAAAAAATGTTGTTTCCAACAATTTCAGTATTTCGAGTCACATAATTCAAAAATAATTTTAAAAATAAATCCGATAAAATTCGATAAACTAAAAAACACATAAGCACCTTAAATAGATTGATTGATGGTGTGTTGGTTGTCTTGATTGGAATTAATTTATTTCAACTCCATGATGTTGGATCCTAAAAATGAATAGTAGTACCTTTTCCTAATTTAAAAATAAATAAATAGATAAACACATCGAATTAATTACATACCAAAATATGTTATATTTAATTAGATAACTCGAATTTTTTAATATTTGGAATTATAGATGCATAGATTGACAGAAATATGATATTTTTAGATTATCATGTTTGTTTTGTACGAATATTTTTACGAGTATACGAGATATTTAGATAATTGTATTTACCAACAAGAGTAGTCGACGACATTATAGTACACTCAATTATCATGAGATCTTCAATTAAATCCCCCACTCTAATTATTGTAATCTAAAAAAAAGGATAACTATTTATTTATAGATTTCGTTCATGAAGGTGTTTTAAATGCACTCATAATTTATTCATACAATTTTTTTTTAAACAAAACTTATTCATATAATTTACACAAATTTATATAATTAAAATTTATATAACATGTTTTTTTTATTATTAATTTAGATATGATATCTTTTAAATAAATTTAACCAATAAAAAAATTAAAATAAATTTATCAGTTGTACAAGTGATAAAATTCGATAAATATAAAAAATGTGGACAATTATATTTCAAAAATATAATAAAAGAAAAACAATATACTTTAACTTTTTATTGAATAATATTTTAAATTTTTATTGAAAATAATCAAAATATTATTCAATTTAATAAAAATTATTTTAAAACAAAATATAAAATATAAATATAATTATTATATATATGGTTTCTTTTTTAGGAAAAAATTATTATATGTATGGTTAGTTGTTAATGAAGGCATAATATTCATATATTAAAAAAGAAAATATTATTTTATTTTAAGCTACAAACAAACTAAAAATATGAAAAGAAAATTGAAAAAAATATAAAATATAAACAAATCGTGAAAAGTGAATATTTCATTCGAAAATATTGTCTTATACATGAACGATCCCAATAATCTATGTCGCAAAAGTGCATTTAAATGACTCTTAAATAAATATATTACGATGACCAAACATTTCAAAATACGTGAACTATTATTATTTATTTGCAAAATAAGCCAAGTAATTCAAATACTACGAAATGAACAGCTTAATCAAATTAATAATAAAGTTTGGGTGGAAAAATAGTAAGAATGCTGGCAAGCGCAAATGAAGGTTTGAGTGGAAAACTTTTGTTTTGTTTTCAATATATTACTTTTTTTATTTGGGTTATGTTATTTCTTTGATTTTTTTTTTCTTTTCTTTTCTTTCTATACAATTGCATTTATACTTTATTGTGATGAGGCTGATGTTATTTTCCTTTGTCTATTTTTAGAGCCTGTGTAGATAATGAAAATGAAACTTATACCTATTCTACTTCTCCAAGTGGCAATATCATAGTAACACAATTTTGACTTTCTTTCTTTTCTTTCTATTTTCTTTTTAGTTTCCTTTTAATTCCATTGAATTAAACCACATTTCTTTTCATGGATAATTTAACAGCCTTTTCTTTCAATCAATGCTTGTAATATAATTTCTAGTCCAAATTATGGTGAATGTATATAGTTTATTTATTTTTGGATTTTTTTTCCTTTAATAAAGTTAAAGGGTGTGATATATTTAAACATCAACATTTTAAATGATAAATTGATGTATTATCTACTAAGTTGAACACTAATTTAACTATAACATTTTTTATGCTTCATTTGAGTACATGAAAGAACGGCGGTACATATTTTTGTTGTAACTCTAAGTTTGTTGCTCATATAGTCTTTTAATGTCAACTTCACTTCCACACCATAACAACCTATTCATTTGATTTAAAATAGCAATAACCTAATTTTTATCTATATCTTTCTATAAAATATATATATTTTATGAGAAAAATTAAAATAGATGTGAGCTTCACATAAGCAATTGAGATTAAAAAACAATCAAACTCCAATCAAAATTCAAGATTTTTTTCTTTTCCAAAAAAAAAAATCAAGCTTTTCTTAGAGATAAATACAAGAACTCAAGGAAGGAATGAAGGAAGAAAAAAAAAAAAAGGAAAAAAAAAAAGGACACAATTTAAACAGTTCCATAAAATATGTACAAAAAACTACTACAAATTTAAAGTTAAACTTCCCATTACCAAACATATAATAAAAATAGTAGTTTCTAATTATGACCAAATCATTTTCCATAGGGCACTTCAAAAAACAATGAATAACTAAGTTCACATTTTTTTTCTTCTAACTTTACGTAATTCCATTTATTAAAGACACACACACACACACACACACACACACATATATATATATATATATATATATATATATTCATTATTCTCTTTTAAAATTTATAAAATTAACTTTTTACCCATATTTATAATGTTATACATTACAAAATAATATCATGGTCGTTTTAAAAGATAGCTTCTAAAATGAGAAGTCACAAAAAAATCGCCAATATTTCTTGAGCCCAAATTTTATTTAATGGCAACAATATTCTACAAATCTTTTAGATTTCAATGATTTGTTTTGAACTCTAATGTAACTCTCGTCTATCATTTCTTACATTTTAAAATATTTTTTTAATAAACTATAAATAAAATATTACGATATTTTATAATTGAAAAAGGCACATGACAAATATATATATATATTTATATATATATTGAAGGGCAATGAAAATAGTTTGATGAAAGGAAGAGATTATTAAACGTGGAATTAGGTTATCCATTCATTCACATTTCTAAGAGATAGGATGAAGCATATCTGCCAGCCAACTCCATCATTCATATTTTTCTCTTGGACCATTTTCTAATTATTGTTTTTCTAAATAAATCTTGATTTCTCAGGAAAAATCCAAAACTTTCCCATTTCTTATTTTATATATTACTCCACACTTGTCATCCATCTCAAGATCACTAAAGATACGATTGTGAATTCCCACCTATATTCACCAATTGAGAAATTGTTGATGAGTTGATGAAATCATAACTTGATATCTTGCAAATTTATTGTACTAGTACAATATATAATATTAGACTATTTTTTTTATAATTCGAAAATTTGAAACTTTACTTTTCTAAATTTTGGAACATTATTAATCTATTCATAGACTACGACAGTAAAATAGAGAAATGAACACATAATTGAAGATATTTATAAATTAAACTTGACATCGTGACATCAACCAATTATGCAAGTTTTAGAGGGCAAATCTAGTTAGTGGACTTCATGTTATTTTCATAGCTAGCTTGATGACATTCCAAGAAACAAAGAATGATCGTACAAATTATTTTTGAGGGTTTGATTTTTTTTTTTTTTTTTGAGATATCGAGCAATGAACACGTGGATCGAGAAAGATATTAAAAACCTGAAAATGAAGAGAAAATATATATTTTTTAAAGAGAAAAACTTGCCTACACATGGATGTGTAGGCAAGCCTAACATTTTGTCTATGTGTACCATTTTGGACCATTCATTTTTTTTATTAATAAACAAAAAAGAAAATAAATAATCATTTGTGTGGCTAAAAATATTGACACATAGACAAAATGTTGGGCTTGCCTACACATCCATGTGTAGGCAAGTTTTTCTCTTTTTTAAATGTGGATTATGTCAAAGTTGAAGACAAAAGTTGGTGATGCAATGAAAAAAAAACTTTTAAGAAAAAAGGCCGCGGATTTTGATTGTTTTGTTTTTATGAATTATGAGAGAGGAATTTTTAATTTCTTTTTTCAATAAAATATTTTCAATTATTTCTTCCAATCAATATTTTTAGTAAATGCTGTCCACGAGAGCAATTTTTATTTGATCCAATCCACTCCCCGACTGCAAAACCAATAATGAACTTCCACGTGTAAGTTTATTGTTTGGGAAATGCAACTCATATTGTTGGATATTTTGCATGCACAACCTCGTAAAATAAAATGACTTTGGAGTTTGTTTTATTTTGGTTATTTGGTTTTTAAATGTCTAATTTTGGTCTTTGATTTTATCTTTTGCTCAATTTTAGTCTTTTGGCTTTGTTGTTTGTTCATAGAGTATTAAGAAAGTTAAAAAATGGTCATTTTCGTGAAATGAATTTTTTCACACTCTTAAATTATTTTCTCTCTCTTCTATCTCTCATAATTTCTATTTCTAAAAGTTTTATCCATCTTAAATCCACCTCTCTAGTCCTCCTTCATTATTTTTTTTCTCTTATTCTCTCTTCAATCCATCTCTTCAATCCATCTCTTCAAATTGTTTAACACAAGACAATTTTTTTAATAATCATTTTCCTACTTTGATTTGTCAATTTTTATTTTCAAAATTTATAGTCACCATGGAATCAATAAGAAAAAGAAAGAGAAATGAAAGAAGAAAAAAAAAAAAAAAGAAAGAGGGGAAGAGGGGAAGAGAGGTGGATTGAAGAAAGATAAAAACTTATAGAGAGAGAAATGATGAAAGATGGGAGAGAGAAAAATTAATTTAGGAGTGAGAAAAAAATTCATTTGACTAAACTGACCATTTTTTTTTAACTTTCTTGATAGATTATAGACCAAAATTGGACAAACAACAAAGTCGAGAGACTAAAATTGGATAAAGAACAAAGTCAAGAGACAAAATTTGGACATTTGAAAGTCGAGATCAAAATTGAATAAATAGCAAAGTCGAGAGACCAAATTTAACGTTTGAAAGTTCAGGAACCAGGAACAAATCTCAAAATCAAGGGACCAAAATAAAATAAAGGGTAAAAATCAATATATAACATGAATTTTATGAGTTGTATCAATAAAAATTCCAAATTAA
>JBBMKA010088226.1:0-13490 GCA_037833695.1 Sechiopsis laciniata | reverse complement strand
AACTGTTTTAGAATGTTGATTTTAAATTCTGGCCAGTACATTATTTATTTTATGAAATGTTTTGAATTATGCAATGGAATGTTTTGTATGTTTTTTTACTCTAACTGATTTTTCATTCCATGCATGCTGAGTAAGGACTAGGTTTAGGACCACTTTTTGGGTCACGTCCTTACAGCTCAGCAGTACTCTGGCCAGAAGAGGAAGTTTAAGTCCTCTAGTGGTTCCCGTTCAGGGGGACAGCAGCACCGCCAGGGCCAGTATCGGGGCAGAGATCAGCATCGACCCGTCAAGGAAGAAAAGGAAGAAAAAGGAAGAAGTTGCTGCGATGATTCAGCGAAGTACGGAGCGAGACTCCGTCAAAGTAAGAGAAGTCCTTGAGGCCTCTGTGGCCAAACAAAGCACAACAGCGGAGCTTCCAGCTTTCATCCTCGGGCAGAATGAAGAGGAAAGAATTTTTTAAGAGAGTCTGATAAGCGAAGTGTTTGGCGAAGTTGAAGTTCAGGATGAGCCAAAACTCTTGGCGGGTGACGCACAGTTGGCGCTTCGCCAACCTAATGCTGACACTCAAGCACTGAATTCAGCGAACTCTAGAAAGGAGGAGTTAGAAGAGGCTGAAGTTACCTTGGAAGAGGATGCAGATCTTCACGCGAACTCCTAAGAAACAAACTCTAACACAACTTCAAGTCAACAATTCATGGAAGACTTGGAGCGATTCGCAAGTCCAGAAAAGGATCTAATGGAAACAGATCCTCGTAGCAAAGTAGAGGATTCACTACCAGTTGGAGATGATGTACATTCGACACCTGGTCGAATTGCTGTTGATCCAATCGGCGATGAAATCGCCTCATCAAAGGACGAGGAAAGTGCTCCTTGCGAAAGCGAAGAAAAGGTTAACTCCAATGATGAGTTGGAGAAGGAATTGGAAGAAGGCAGGATCTCTACCGTAGATTGTAGGGATGAAGAGGAGTCGGAGCCCAAACAGCTAATGAAAAAGGTGAGACTCAAGGGTATTCTGGGGTTAAAGAGAAAGAGAACCGAGGATCAAACTGCAACTCCTTCGCCGTCGAAGAAACAGCTTAGTAAGGGCAAAGTGGCAGCATTTTGCCTAACCAAGAAGAGGCACGAAGCCATAAACAAGAACATCATCAAATATCAATCGAAGAAGTTCTTATCAGAGCAACTGTTTGATTCTAATTTCAAAGGTCTAACTGAGTTCATAGTCACTTAGATTAAAAGTCAAGGCTGGGGACATTTTTGCACACATCTTGATGAAGCAAGGCGAGATTGGGCAATCGAGTTCTTTGCCAGTCTGTTTGATCGTTCTGGCCACCAAGCAACTGCTCAGAACCAAACGATCAGTTGGGCACCCGAGGACTAGAATGAATTCTTTGGCTGGAGGACAAAAACTCACACTATGAGAAAATGTTGAACTGGTACACAGATGGTGATCTCACGACTTGTCTTGAGGTCATTAGAGTTGAAAGAGCGACGTGGGATGAAGGGTCGCAGTTTCGCAGATTCCATATAGCAAATTTGAATGAGGACTGACGAATCTAGGCATCATTTCTAAAATCTTTACTGATGCTGATTTCACACGATTCAACCCTGACCGTTCCACGTGCACTGCTGATCTGCTCCATCATGGTCGGCCTTTTTGTGAACATAGGGCGCCTTATTTCAAAGGAAATTTATGCATGGAAAGATGAAATGCGAGCCATTTCATCTTCCCTCACTTCATCCCCGAGCTGTGCAGACATCAAGGATTGAAGGGTAAGCCAAACGATGCTTTTGTTCTAAGGCAAAAAATATTTCGTTTCGCCTCAAATTCATCAGCACGCACAGCTCGCTCGACCAAGAAAAAGGCCACCTTCTACAGAAGCGAAGAGCAACTGTAATTATTAAGAGAAATCAGGGACAAGAATTGTAAGGACCCAACTCTAAAATTGTCATAAAACTGGTTCTTACTCAACATGCATGGTTTAATACGTTCAAAATTAAACTTAAGGACAATTGTAAATAAAACAATTGCCAGTTTATTCATTCAGAACAGTTCACAAATTAAAACATAGTTAAGCCTCTAGCCAGTGTTATGCAAAACAACTTTAAAACCTGAAATCCTTTATAATTGAAAACTATCCTGCATGCTGATTAAAGACAACAAATAAATTTTGACAGCAGACGCCCATGATCAAGCAGCTCCTCCCCTAGCCGTCCCGGTGCTGTCCCAAGTTACCTGGTGGAAAAAAAACCACAGAAATAAGGTTGAATACAAAGGCAGTCAGTAAGAATCCCCAACCGGGGTACAATACGCAAGTCACATCATCTAGCATCCTAGCACACAAGCAGATCAACATCACAAAGGCAGTCTCAACACAAGTACAATCACAACATGCTCAAACCATCGAAAGTTTCTAACTCTCGGCTAAGGATCCACTGTGGATTTCTAAATTGGTTATCAATATAACCCCCAGAATCTCAAGAGTCTCTAACTCTCGGCTACGGTGACCAGCTCACTATGATGATCCTGGACACTTTGGAGAGTACCCAAGCGTCGGGCTCTAAACTGAATGGGAAGGTGTACTGATACACTAGCCCGAGGGAGCTCTCCTTCTGGTATCTAATACACATACGCACACACCGCATGCTCTTGCAAACCTAATAAATGTAGGCCTACACAAACTATGTCGGTCTAGGTGCGCATGCCTATGACTCGAAAAGGTGAGCACTGATCCACAGCAGGCGAGAGGCCCTCGGCACCATACTGTGGCAGCCTGAATCACACCCAACGCCTGAAGCTAAAGGTTGTCCCAAAGCAAGCATGCATCAAGGAAAGGACCCCGCTCTAGTAGGCCACAAACTAGGCTTATGTCGGGGTGGTAGCTACTCCACACCCGACTGTTGGGGGTAAGGAACCTATCCTCACAGCCCGACCGGTAGGGACACGTTGGTCCACTCTCAGCCTCTGGATGGTGACAACCTAACAATATCTAGCTAAGAAGAATCACCCTAGAGCTAACAGAGTTCAATATCAATATCATTGCACAATATCATATAGCATATCACAATCACAGATACGAACAGTCACCTCAACATAGTAGTGCAATCCAGGGGACATAAATCTACATGCCAGGTCCTATCAGACAAGCCATACAATCCTATCCACTAACATGTATATCGACAGGCAATAAACAGGCAAGTCTATCCACTAATAAGTTCAGAAACAGAAATAACGTTCAAACACCTATCCACTAACATGCTTAGAAAAATAGTAACACATAACCAGAAAACTATCAATGGCAAGCGCAGGGTCCACACAACTCCGGCAAGGAAATCCTTACCTGGAAAGCAAGCAAAATGACTACATAAAACAATGTTCCTTGAGCTGTAGAATACCAACACGAGTAACAACCTAGGCATAGTAATTAACAAGCACACAATTAATATCTAACAGCTAAACACACTACATAACCAAAGGCACAAGGCTCAGGAAACAATACCCCTAAACCGAGAAGACAGGCTCGACAGCAAGGCTTTGAAAAAGGCTAAGGCGAAGCTGCTTGTGGACGTGTGCGGGAACGAGAGCAGGCGAGGGCGAAGCTGCGGGCAAACGTCTCACTGGGGTGAAGGGTTCCCTGGAGAGAAAATCAAAGTGGACGCAGCACGGTGGATCGACTCGGACAAGCGAACGGGTGTAGTCTCGACTGTAAATAGAATAAGGATCGATGGATCTCAACTTCAGGCCACGAAAAACCAACAGAGAACCAGAAAGGTTTTGGGTGAAACGTATCTGAGGCGAACGGGTTGCTCTCAAAGACGATGCAGCTCAGAACGTCTCGACAAAGGGTGCGCGGAACTGGGCGATCGCGATGCTGTGATCGCAAGGCTGCGAATGCGCAAGGGAGATGGAGGCACGGCTTGGCGATCAAGGTGCTATTGCTCTCTGCAAGGGCGAACAAACAGGCGAGCTAGGATTTCTCGGCTGGAGTTTGAGCAGCGATGCCCGGGCTGCGATCTAGCAAAGGGGAAGACAAGCTCTCGGAAAAATGAAGAAAAGAAGAAAAGAGAATTTTGAGAGGGAGAATGTGTGGTGCGGCTAGGGCTTTGGGAAATGGAAAAAAGGAGCTTAAATAGGGTTTTCAAACGATCCCGGCTTCAAGTCTTGGCGAGGGAGAAATTAAAAACCATTTTTTTCCATTTTTTCTCTTTTTAACCAAAAAGACCTCCAAGCTTCCCAAAAACAACTCTAACCCTTGAAACCTAAAAAAGAAGCAATAACCCGAACTTAGCAAAAGATAGAAACAACCCCAGACCCTGAAGGAAAAATTACCAAAATACCCCTAAAGGCTCAAACTACCCTAACGGCCCAACCGAACACCAAAATAAATGACCGAACATACCTGGAGAACTGGAATGGTAAACTAGGCCGTTACAATACTCCCTCCTTTTAAGACTTTCATCCTCGAAAGTCCTAAGACTGGAACAACTCTAGATAATGTGTCCTCATCTCGTCCTCTAACTCCCACGTGGCTTCCTCTGTTCTCTGATTCCTCCATTGAACCTTAACCAGGTTAATCTCCCGATTACGCAAGGTCTTACATTCTCGGGCTAAAATCCGCACTGGCTTCTCCTCGAAGCTCAAATCCTTATTCAGCTCTAACGGCTCATAATCAACAATGTGAGTTGGATTCGCCACATACTGATGTAGCATCGACACGTGGAAAATGTTATGCACTACTGCCAAAGACGGGGGCAATGCCAACCGATAAGCCATCGAGCTGATCCGCTTAAGGATCTCAAAAGGCCCTATAAACCTGGGACTCAACTTGCCCCGCTTACCAAACCTCAAAACTCCAAGCATCGGTGCCACTTTCAGAAACACATGCTGGCCAACTTTAAATTCTAAGTCTCGATGCCGGACATCAGCATAACTTTTCTGCCTACTATGTGCTGTCAACATGCGAGCCCTGATCTTCTGAACTGCGTCATTAGTCAGCTGTAACAACTCAGGACCCAAAATCTGTCTTTCACCAACCTCTTCCCAGAACACTGGAGACCTACAACACTTACCGTACAAGGCCTCAAACGGGGCCATCTGAATCGTCGCTTGGTAACTGTTATTATAGGCAAACTCCATCAAGTACAGATACTGGTCCCAACTACCTGGAAAATCTAGCACATAGACTCGCAACATGTCCTCAAGAATCTGATTCACCCTCTCTGTCTACCTATCTGTCTAAGGATAAAATGCAGTGCTGAAACTGCACTCAGCACCCAAACCTTTCTATAGTGCCTTCCAAAAGTGAGAAGTAATGCAAGAATCTCGATCAGACACAATCTTCACTAGCACCCCATGGTACCAAACGATCTGCTCCAAGAATAACTGTACCCACTGTTCTACGGTATAAGTGATCCTATCGGGAATGAAGTGTGTACTCTTGGTCAAACGGTCTACAACAACCCAGATCTGAGTAAACCCTCTCGGTGTCTTCGACAACCTAGAAATGTAATCCATGGAGATCTCCTCCGACTTCCATTGAGGCACGCTTAATGGCTGCAACAAACTTGCGGGTTTCTGTCTATTCACTTGCTGACAAGTGAGACACTGGCTAACAAATCCTGCAATGTCTATTTTCATGTTGTTCCACCAGAAGGTCTGCTTAAGATCCTGATACATCTTGGTACCTCTTGGGTGCCAAGTAAACAGGGAACTGTGAGCCTCGATGAGTAGCTCAGTTCGCAATCCAGCGTCTGCTGGCATATAAAGGCGTCCTCTAAACCTCAAACCACCATCTGGTGCTACCTCAAAATTAAAATCACCGTCTGCTTGAACTCTGGAAATCAACATGCTCAACTCGGGATCATTCAGCTGGCCATCAAGGATCCTCTGTCTGATCGAAGGCTGGACGGTCAACTGGACTACCCTAACGGTAACCTTTCCTAACAACACTACTATACCAGCTCGCTCTAACTCTTTCCGCAATGGAAGCTGAGAACTCAACAAGTCTGCGGAATGCGACATCTTCCTACTCAAGGCATCAGCCACAACATTGGCCTTATCTGGATGGTACAAGATCTCACAGTCGTAGTCCTTTACCAACTCAAGCCATCTTCTCTGTCTCATGTTTAACTCCTTCTGATTGAAAAAGTACTTAAGGCTCTGGTGGTGTGTAAACATCTGAATCTTTTCACCGTACAAGTAATGCCTCTAGATTTTCAGGGCAAACACAACTACTGCAAACTCTATGTCGTGAGTAGGATAGTTTTTCTCATAAGGCTTCAGCTGACGAGAAGCATAAGCAATTACCTTACCGTGTTGCATCAAAACATAACCCAACCCAGACTTAGAAGTGTCACTGTACACAATGAACCCAACTGACAACACTGGTGCGGACGTCAGACTGTGCTTCAACAAAGTAAAGCTCTCTTCGCAACTAGCATCCCAAACAAAATCAACACCTTTCCTCGTCAACCAAGTAAAGGGTGCTGCCTTAGCGGAAAAGTCCTTGACGAAGCTCTGGTAATAGCCTGTCAAACCCAGAAAGCTACGAATCTCTACGATCGTGGTCGGTCTGGCCCATGAACTCACTCAATCAATCTTAGCGGGGTCCACTGCAGTGCCATCTCTAGAGACCACGTGACCAAGGAAGGCCACTGTCTCTACCAAAAGTCACACTTGGAGAACTTAGCGTACAACTGATTTTCTCTTAATGTTATGAACACTTGCCTCAGGTGCGTGGCATGATCCTCTCTAGTCTTAGAATATATCAAAATATCATCTATGAACACAATGACGAAGCTGTCCAAGAATGCCTTAAACACCCTATCCATCATGTCCATAAAAGTTGCTAGAGCATTGGTCAGCCCAAAGGACATAACCACAAACTCATAATGACCATACCTCGACTTGAACGCCGTCTTGGGAATGTCTACATCCCTGATCCTCAACTGATGATGCAACTGCACCTTTAACTCTTTTAGTTCTGCTGGCATCATACGATATGGTGCCTTCGAGATAGGGAGTGTCACTGGCTCGAGCTGAATAGTGAAGTCAACCTCTCTCTGCGGGGGCAAACCCTATAACTCCTCAAGAAACACATCTGCAAACTCCTGAACCACTGGTACTCGATCAACAGTCAACGAAGGGCAGTTTTCCCCAGACAACTTTGCCAAATAAACTCACTTGTAACAAACTCCGGGAGAAGCTCCACACAAGTCGAAGTGAGATTTGCCACAAGTCTGGCACTAGGGTGGCTGCCTAACTACACCTTGCTGACGACTCTGCTGTCACCCCTGATCTCTACCCTAGAAACAGCCCTGGCGGTGCTGCTGCTGACCTCCCTGCCCGGAAGTCTTGAAGGGCTCAAACTTCCTTTTCTGCCCGAAACTAGTTGCCACATTCTGAGCTGCTGCAGCTGGGGTCTTCACTAAAGGGTACTTTCTATTATAGATCTTGGCCAACCCCACAGTCCTGGCGTAAGTCTCCTGAGTGAGTGCCCCAACATCTTGGGCAATCTCCAACCTGAGTCCCCCAATGAACTTCTTAATTTTCAACTCCTCTATAGCAATAAGTTCTGGAGCAAAGTAGCTGTGCTCTGAGTCTTCTCGTAACCGACAATGTTGTCATCACCTTGTTTCAGATTTAAAAAAGCCTCTACCATCTCTTGTTGGGCTTCTTCACTAATGTACTGAGTCCTGAACTCAGTTTTGAAGAACTCCCAAGTGGCTGGTGGGGACCCCTTAGGTCTGGCCCCGTCAGTGAACTGCCACCACCAAACACTTGTCTCTGTCAAAACGTGTACTGCACACCTCGGTCTCTGCACATCTGGGCAACCCATCACTCAAAAAATGTACTCTAGATGTGCCAACCACTTAGCTGTTACCAGAGGGTTTTCAGACGCATCAAACTCCCTGGGTTTCCACTTAACAAAATCCTTCAGTCACTTGCCACCCTCAGCGTCACTCTTGGGAATTTCTAGCTCAACATTAGGCTCCTACCGAGCTGGCTGGGCTAGGGGCACTCTCTGCCCTACTAGAGGAACTGCTGCGCCACCGGGGGGCGCTACATGAACTGCTTGTGATGCCTGCTGGAATAACTAGGCAAACTAGGCCATCTACGCTGAGATCTCTGCCTGCTGCACTGTAAAAAATGCCTAAGTCTCAGCCCTCTGTTCGGTAAACATGCTTGTAGCCATCTCTATCATGGCCACAGTAAACTCCGCTCCAGGAGCGGTACTCCAAGGCAGAACAGACTCTGCTCTTTCTCTAGGCAAGACTCCAGTCGAGGCCAGAGGTGGTCTAACTGTCGAAACAGATCAAGACGACGTCTCCTCAATATCCGGTGCGGTGCTACCATCTCTATTGGCGGTAGCTGATGTTCCACGTGTGATCGACATCTCTCACGATCTACACCCAAACAACACTAAGTTAGTCCATGCTCGGACCACACCACCAACAATAAAACAAGGCAAGTATGCTAGATACAAGTACTGAAAGCAAAACCCTTAAAGAAATTAACTTATGACATACCTGACGGCTGTTGGAGTGCTGATGACCATGGGGACTACGACCTAACTCAATAGGTCAGTCTACAGAATCTATGACTTTGAGCTCTGATACCAACTGTAAGAACCCGACTCTAAAATGGTCATAAAACTGGTTCTTACTCAACATGCATGGTTCAATACGTTCAAAATTAAACTTAAAGACAATTGTAAATAAAACAATTGCCAGTTTATTCATTCAGAACAGTTCACAAATTAAAACATAGTTAAGCCTTTGGCCAGAGTTGTGCAAAACAACTTTAAAACATGAAATCCTTTATAATTGAAAACTGTCATGCATGCTGATTAAAGACAACAAATAAATTTTGACAGCGGACGCCCATGATCAAGCAGCTCCTCCCCTAGCCGTCCCGATGCTGTCTCAAGTTACCTGGTGGAAAAAAACTACAGAAATAAGGGTGAGTACAAAGGCACTCAGTAAGAATCCCCAACCGGGGTACAGTACGTAAGTCACATCATCTAGCATCCTAGCACACAAGTAGATCAACATCACAAAAGCAGTCTCAACACAAGTACAATCACAGCATGCTCAAACCATCGAAAGTCTCTAACTCTCGGCTAAGGATCCACTATGGATCTCCAAATGGGTTATCAATATGACCCCCAGAATCTCAAGAGTCTCTAACTCTCGGCTATGGTGACCAGCTCACTATGCTGATCTTGGACACTTGGGAGAGTACCCAAGCATCGGGCTGTAAACTGAATGGAAAGGTGTACTGATACTCTAGCCCGAGGGAGCTCTCCTCCCGGCATCTAATGCACATACACGCACACCGTATGCACTTGTAAACCAAATAAATGTAGGCCTACATAAAATATCATTGCACAATATCATATAGCATATCACAATCACAGATACAAACAGTCACTACAACATAGTAGTGCAATCCAGGGTACATAAGTCTACATGTCAGGTCCTATCAGACAAGCCATACAATCCTATCCACTAACATGTATATCGACAGGCAATAAACAGGCAAGCCTATCCACTAACAAGTTCAGCAACAGAAATAACGTTCAAACACCTATCCACTAATATGCTTAGAAAAACAGTAACACACAACCAGAAAACTACCAGTGGCAAGCGTAGGGTCCACACAACCCCGGCAAGGAAATCCTTACCTGGAAAGCAAGCAGAACGACTACACAAAGCAATGCTCATTGAGCTGCAGAATACCAACACGAGTAACAACCTAGGCATAGCAATTAACAAGCACACAATTAATATCTAACAGCTAAACACACTAGGTAACCAAAGGCACAAGGCTCGAGAAACAATACCCCTAAACCGAGAAGACAGGCTCGGCAGCAAGGCTGCTTGCAGACGTGCGCGAGAACGAAAGTAGGCGAGGCTCGGCGAGGGAAAAGCTACGGGCGAACGTCTCGCTGGGGCGAAGGGTTCACTGGAGCAAAAATCAAAGTGGACACAACACGGTGGATCGACTCGGACAAGCGAGCGGGCATGGTCTCGGCTGCGAATAGAATAAGGATCGACGAATTTCGACGTTAGGCCACGGAAAACCAACGAAGAATGAGAAAGGTTTTGAACAAAATGTACCTGAGGTGAACGGGCTGCTCACGAAGACGCTGCAGCTCAAAACGTCTCGGCGAAGGGTGAGCGAAACTAGGCGATCGCGAGGCTACGGATGTGCAAGGGAGACGGAGGCACGACTTGGCGATCAAGGTGTTGTTGCTCTCGACAAGGGCAAACGAAAAGGCTAGCTAGGGTTTCTCGGCTAGAGTTTGAGCAGCGATGCCTGGGCCACGATCTGGCGAAGGGGAAGACAAGCTCTCAAAAAAATGAAGAAAAGGAGAAGAGAGAATTTCGAGAGGGAGAATGTGTGGTGCGGCTAGGGCTTTGGGAAATGGAGAAAAAGAGCTTAAATATGGTTTTCAAGCGATCCCAGCTTCGAGTCCTGGCGAGGGAGAAATTTAAAACCATTTTTTCCTTTTTTCTCTTTTTAACCAAAAAGACCTCCAAGCTTCTAAAAAACAACTCTAACCCTGGAAACCTGAAAACGCAACAATAACTCGAACTTAGCAAAAGACAGAAACAACCCCAAACCCTGAAGGCAAAACTACCAAAATGCCCCTAAAGGCTCAAACTGCCCTAACGGCCCAACCGAACACCCAAATAAACGACCGAACATATCTAGAGAACTAGAATAGAAAATACAAGAATCACACCTTTTATCGCTGCTTCTGTCAGCGAGAACGGGTGCTGGAATAAGTTTTCATTGACCTTGATGGAGGTCTATATCAGTTACGTCCATTTTCAGAACTCCCGCCTCAACCTGCAGAATCCAGCGACGACTCTTCCGAGCAATGAATGGAAGTTCCTCTCCTTTATTTTTTTTCTTTGCCATTAATAATTCCTTTGTATTTACTTGCTTTTTTGTACACTTACATTTCACAAATTTTATATGTATCATCATTCGCAAAATAATATGGACTAAAATGAATACTATCAATTTTGAGTAACAAAATTTATGTTGTTTGTCTCGGTGTGAATTTTTATTATCGACAATCTCTGTGAATAATTCAAGTTTATTTCTTTGTCTAAATAATTCTCTAACTCTTCGATGCAGGTGCGACACTTGTAAACGAAATAGCGAAATCGTGGCCCATCACTGCAAACTCATTAAGTTTAGAAAGTTAATTTCGTGGAATCCTATTCGCTAGAGCAAACCCAATTAGATTTAACCCAAGCCTTAAACTTTTAGCAAAATTTAAGTTTGGGGGTGCTGAGTATTTTCATTGGGACAATGAAAAGTCCAAGTTTGGGGGTGGAGTTTGCCGAAGCGAAAAAAGGTAAATATGATGGCAAAAAGCACATATAATAAAATATGCTTCATGAGCGATTCAGCGTAGAAAAATTAATTGGATAGTTGCCATTTGACTAAAATAAGAGGTGAGACTTACAAAACCTAACCCAAGGGTGGAGAAAAATGTCAAAATTTTCAAAATTTTCCCAAAGTAAAATGAAAGAGCGAAGTGAATCAAAGGGCTAGTAGTCCAAGTCCTGGGTGTATTTCTCCACTTTCGATTGTTCGAACATCGCGTACCTATCTTTATACCAAACATTTTATGAAAATTGAGCAAGAGATAGTAGGAAACTATAAGAAAGGAATCTCCAATGAACTGTAAAAGAAGAGTATTCACTTCGGCAAAAGATGAGATGTACCAATCATAAAGGGAGCGAAAAACTTGAAGCAAATTGGCTAGTAAAAGGTAAAAGAACCAAAAAGTTAGTGAATAAGTGGCTCATGCGATTATAAGAAAAGAGTTTGGAAATTTAAAAGCTTTGCCCAGCATGGTCTAGTTAGAGAAGAGTGTTACTTAGAAATTTAATTAAATTTTTAGAGTGTGTTGTTGATTGCTTTTGCAAAGTTGATGAGCAATGATTCGCTATCTCAGAAAAAGATAAGAAAAAAGCAAATGTTCTTAACTAGAAATTAAGCTATTACTCGAGACGAGCAATAATGCAAGTTTGGGGTTGTAATAACTCTCAAGAATTGAGAGTTAAAGTAGCTTTAATTAATATATTTATGAATAAATATTTGCTATAATCAATTGTTAAGATATAGAACTTCACCTCAACAACCTAAAAACGAAGCTCAAGCAAAATATCTCATAGTATTCTGATTATGATAAATTCTAGAAGTTTGTTGCAACAAAATGTGCATAAATGATTAAAAATTGTTAAGTGTTAAAAAGAATTGATATTTGTAATTTGTTTACATCGAAACTTGGAGAAGTGAAGCAGATTGGAAGAAGAAGGCCTCACCCAAGCGAAAGAAAGACCCTTCAAAACAGTCTAGAAATAACCTATTCCGTTGAAGCGAAGCAAGAGCAAAGCGAAGGAATGGGTGGTGCAAACTATTTAATCAAGGGAATGCTTGGCAAAGATCTGAAACTCAACGATTAATCCCAGTCGTTCATACATTGTCGACTCTGACGCAAACACAGAGTGGATCGTGGAGTAGGAGAATGTCAGAGTAGAGAAGCTTTTGACTGAGCGGCGATCGTAGAGCAGAGGTCCGCAGAATTTATCGGAGACCCTATATATGGCGAGCATCTCTTCAGTGTGAAGGGTTCAAAATTTTTGGAGCATTTCTTCCCGTTATCATTTTCAGTGCTTTCTCTTCGTTCTGACCAAAGTTTTACTTCCGTTTAGTTTTCAAGCCGCCGAAGCAATTTCTTCGGGCTTTAGTTCTTTCTTATTTTTTTAGCCTAGTTTACTTGCATTCTAAGACATTTTGATTGTAACCGGAGCTTCACCGGAGGAATTTCAAGTTTATCAAGTTTCAAGGGTTTTCTAATCCCTTATCTTAATCATTACTTGTCTTTCGTCTCGTGCATCTTTCTATTTACTTAATCTTCATTTAAAGCATGTTTACCATTTCTTCAACTGTTTTAAGTATGTTCACCGATATGAGTAGCTAAATCCGTTATCGGAAGGTTATGGGGAAGTAAGGGTTTTGCCTAAGTGAAAAGGAAACGCGAACGAGGCTTATTATACATGTTGTCTTTAATTTTATATACATTTCGTTGACAAACCAACTGTATTAACTCTGTTTTGCTTCGAGAGAATAAAAATAGAGCGAACTTGCATGTATAACATTAGGACTATTTATCTTTACTTGCTAATCAAAGAACACTTAGAGATAAGGTTCACCTAATGCTGATTGTTTAATTAATAGTTGTTCGAGTTCGAGAGAACCAGACTAGGAGCTCGAGAGAGCCAAATTCCAGAGTTCGAGAGAGCTAAGGAAAGTCGGTTAGTCGTTCGTCCTTGCTACTCTCGTCGCTCCCTAAACCCTTCTGATATTTAGTCTCGTGTTGTTTCTCATTATTTCACTCATTTCGATTATTCATTACCCATTTATCAACCAAAATTTGTTACCCCTTGACTCTTGCATGAAAACG
>JBBMKA010088215.1:0-13491 GCA_037833695.1 Sechiopsis laciniata | reverse complement strand
GGCCCTCGGCACTCAGCTGTAGCAGCCTGAATATCACCGACGCCTGAAGCTAAGAACCGGCCAAGGTAGGCTTGCACTATTGACAAGGTTCGGCTCTAGCAGGCTACAGACTAGGTTTATGCCCATGTGGTAGCTAACTCTACATGGCTGCCGGGGTAAGGGACCTGTCCTCACAGCCCGACCGGTGGGGACACGTACGTGGGTCCACTCTCAGCCTCTAAATGATGACAGCCTAACAGGTTCTATCTAAGAATATGATTCCTGTTCCTATCATTCAAACATGCTTACAATACATAGCCCTAGCATGGTACTACGAACTTAAAAGCAGAAATAAAACATGTTGGAAGGACAAACCTAGCATGGCACTAACATGTGAAATAAATAACGAACATGCTAGCAGAACAGTTCAGCAATCGAGTCCTATCAACTAACATGCCAAAAGCAATAAACAAACATACAAGAAAGCATCAATGAAGTCCCGCAGGGTCCACACAACCCTGGCAGGGAATCCTTACCTGAATAACAAGCAGATAAAACAACAGGAAATAACGTGCTCCTAGAGCTGCAGACAAGAACCTAACAATAAATATAAATAATTAATCAGTAACTATCGGCTAAACAGAAATAGGTAACCAATCACGCACGAGGCTCGAGAAGAAGAAAATTACCCCAAACCTGAGGTGAACACAAGCTCTTAGACGGCTGCTCGGCTGCGGGCTGCAAGGCTGATCTGCAGGTGTGCAGACCGAGCGGCGTGGGCATGCAGAAGGGCGCGCGGGCGAAGGCTCGGCGAGCTAGGGTGCAGATGCTGGGGGTCGCTGCTGGTGCGAGGGCGCGCGAGCGCTGGGCGTGCGATGGGCGGAGGAGCGTGCACGTGATCGAGGTGCTGCGAAGCGTGCTGGGGCAACGCGCAGGCTGGGTGAACCTACGGTAGATCTCATGTGGGCTCGCTGACGTGAAGGGTGATCGGGAGAGGCGAGGGAAGGATGGCGATCTGCTGCATGGTAAGGGGCCTCGATTGGGGCGTGCTCACGTTCGGGTGCAGCGTGTGTGGCTGGGCGAGCTCGGGAGTCTCGGCCGAGTGGCTGTTTGGTGAGGGTGTGTTGGCGATGGTGTGTTGCGGCTAGGAGCTTTGGGCGAAGGAGACAAGCTCGGCAATGGGGAGAAGAGAGAAAGAGTTTTTAGAAATTGGAGTGGGGAATGAGAATGCAAATGAGAGGAAAAGAAGAAGAATTCCCCTTTTTAAACTAGGGTTCAGCCAAGAGGGAAGAGAGAAGGGAGGTCGCGACACGTGTCCTCTCTTGGTCAAGGGTTTGAGTCCTGGCCTGTGCAACCTTTTTCCTCCAATTTCCAAATAAATAAATCGAAGCTCCAAAACCTCTCCAAAAGACCAAGCTAGCTCCGAAAACCTGAAACCGAAAGAAACCCAACTCAATAAATTTAAGTGAACAAACTCGGAACTCTGGCAAATTACGAGACTACCCCTAGAAGCAAAATTACCAAAATGCCTCCAGAGGTCCAAGCTGCCCTAACGGCCCAACCGAACAACAGAAAAGGTAACCAAACGTACCTGGAGAACCAGAATGAAGATCTGGGCCATTACAGTAAGGAATCTATCCTCACAGCCGGACCGGTGGGGACACGTATGTTGGTCTTCTTTCAGCCTCTAGATGATGACAACCTAACAGTTCTATCTAAGATTCATCACACTGTTTCTTAACAATCAAGGATGCTCAACAACATATAAATCTAGCATGGTACTATGAGCTTAAAAGCAGGAAATCAAGCATGCTGGAAGAACAAACCTAGCATGGCACTAACATGCGAAAGAAGAAGTAAACATGCTAGCAGAAACAGATTATCACAAAAGTCCCTATCCACTAAATATGCTCGTAACAGTAAAGCTAACAAACACGAATGCAATCAAATAAGTCTCGCAGGGTCCACACAACCCCGGCAAGGAATCCCTACTTGGAAACAAGCAGAAATACACAACAGATAAAAAAGTGCTCCTTAAGCTGCAGATCCAACAAACCTAACAAGTAATAAATAAAACACGAATTAAATACTACTCAAACAACTGCACCAACTAATTATCCAACACACACTCAGGGAGAGGAATTACCCTAAATCGAACACAAGCCAGCTCAATAACAATGCTCTCAGCGAAGGACAAGCTCGGTAAAAGTAGCCTCAGTAAGGGCTTTCGGTAAATACACGGGTTAGGGCGATCGCAGCTGTACGTGTGCGGCAGGTGCGAAGCTCGGCAAAGGCGAGGCGATCGCAGCTGTGCAAACTGGCTCGACTTGAGGCTTGCATGTGGCCTTGTGGCGTGAACGGGCGACGAGCTGGCGAGCAGGCTGCGAATACGTGCGGCGAAGGCTTCGCGACAAGCGAAGCGATCCTAATGTGCGCGTGAGATCGGCTGTGCAAGGGTGAGATCACGGCAAGAGATGATCGTGGCTGAGCGGGCAGTTCGCTGGGCAAACGTGGCAATGGTGCGGTAAAGCTCGGTGCATGCAGGCTTGAGCGCTCGACAAGGAGGAGATCGCCTAGGGCTTGCGATCTCCAGCTACTGGTTCGGGCAAAAGTGGCTGATCATCCATGGGTGTCGGTAGACAAAGCTTTGGCGACGGGGCTTGGTGATGGTGCTCTCGGCAAAAATTTGGCGATGGAAGTTGGGAGGAGGGCTCTTGGCAATTGAGAGAAGAAGAGAGGAAGGAGAGAAAATGAAGGTGCGATTGTGAAGAAAAAGAAAGTGCAGCTAGGTTATGGGTCTCGTCCAAATAGGAGGAACTAACAGGATCGTGACACGTGTCCGTCTAGGTTCTGACTTTGAGTCCTAGCGAAGTCACCTTTTTCTTTCTTTTCTCTTTTAACCAAAAAAGTCTCCAAACTCCTCAAACAACAACACTAACTCCGAAAACCTAAAACCGAAGGAAAACCCAAACTCAGCAAAATAGAAATAGTCCTGACACCCTGGATAATTACGAGACTACCCCTGAAGGCAAAATTACCAAAATGCCCTAGAGGCTCAAATTGCCCTAACGGCCCAACCGAACAACTGAAAAAGCAACTGAACATACCTGGAGAACCAGAATGGAAAACTGGGCCGTTACATAAGGACCCACTTCTCCATGGTCTGAAGCGATATCCTCGAGGTAGTAGAACGTGAGGATAATTGGCCGATCAGAATGCTCCACCTGTCTGGTTATCTGCTAGTATTCCTAGGGAGGTTATCTAGTGTGTAATAGGAGGGAGATATCCCCTCGTAAGTCGTATGATTCCCCATCTTGAGGAAGGTCGACCCAAGATGACGGGGGGACCTCCTTATCTTCTTCATAATCCAAACTTATGAAATTCGCGGGGAAGATAGATTTGTCTACTTGAACTAATATATCCTCAATCTTTTCTTCTAGCTTTATTATTGATCAATCGACAAGCTATATCGTGATTGTTGTTGGCCTAGCTTCGTCAATTCCAAACTTTTTTTATACAGACAACAGTATAAGATTTATGCTTGCACCGAGATCGTATAGCGCCTCACCGACATGCTTTCCTCCAATTGAGATTGGGATTGTAAAGGCTCTTGGGTCTGCTTTTTTCGCTAGCAGCTTGTTTGTTACTAACACGCTGCACTCCTCATTCAACGAAATCACCTTAAATTCTTCAAATTTACCTTTTTCAAGCAGAACTTCCTAGAGGAACTTTGCAAAATTTGGCATTTGTCTTACCGCATTTACCAATGGAATGTTGATTTGTATTCCTCTTAGAATGTTTAGAAATTTCTCATAGTGCGTCCCGATTTGTTTTTCTTTAATCATTGTGGAAATGCAGACGGTGGGGGTTTGAATTCAACTATCTCAGTAGGCTTCATGTTTGCCCATACACTACTGCTCACCTCGATTTCTTCATTTGCGCTTTTCAATTTTACTGCAATGATTTCTACAACCTTTACAGACTTAGATTGCTCTTCTTTCTCGATTGTTCACTGCGGGACATTGTCACCTAATCTTCTATAAATTCAACCTTCTCTTCTCTAACATCTTCACCAATGGAGGTAATCACTTGAATCTTCTCTTTCCCTTTGCGTTGGGCAACTTCTGTGTTAGATGGCAATTATCCAGCAGACCTTTGTCTTTACTCATTTTCTATTTGGCCAAGTTGATTTTCTAGAATGCGAAAGGCCGCTTGCCAACTTTTTAATGCCAGTTCTATTTTAGCCATGAATACTTTCATCAAACTTTTCATTGACGACTGTTGATTCTGTTGATGATATTATTGCGGTGCGTTGTTTCTTGGAAAAGAGTTTTGTTGCCCATATGGCGCATTGTATCCTGGTGGATTACCTGTTTGTCTTGATTGTTGCAGGAAGCCCTGATTACTCGAACTACCAGCATTTCTGTTGTTTTTCTAAGAGAATTCCTCCATCTTGGATTGTAAGTATTAGAATATGAGTTATTTTGTCCATTCGCCTGAGCGTAGAAGACACAAGCAGGATTAAAGGGGCAATTCTCGTACAGGTGCGCATCTTCGCACCCTACACATTGTTCCTGTGTGGGCTTGATAAATTGATTAACTGCTGGAGCGAACTGCGGCGTAGCAACGCTGTTCACCATTGAGGCGGTGGCAGCATTTGATTACCTAATTTCCCTCAACATGTTCATCATCTCTTTCATCTGTATTCTTAGTTCTGCATTACTTACATTATCCAATTTGCTTATAGTCTTCACAGCGTTGCTTTGCTGGTCTTTCCACTAGCTACTGTTGTTCGATATTCTCTATTGATCTGATGGGCTTTATTGTAAGTTTTATCACATAGCACTTCGTTCGCTGAAGCTTCTAAAACTTGTTGTGATCCTTCACTTAAACCTCTGTAAAAGTGTTCCAGCTGCATGTAAAAGGGAATTCCATGTTGTGGACATCTACGAACGGTGGCCTTGAATTGGTCTCATGCTTCAACGATTGGTTCGCCTTCTTCTTGCTCAAAATTCATGATCTCGTAGCAAATTTTTCTCAACTTTTCAGGGGGAAAATATTTCTTAAAAAATTGCTTCGCGAGATCTGCCCAGGTTATATTCTCGACATCTGGTATGTTGCTCAGCCATTCTCTAGCATTCCCTTGCAGCGAATTCGAAAATGGGCTTAGCCTCAATTCATCTTTAGTTACGTCAGGGATAATAAAGGAGTCACATATGCCCATGAACTCTTGTAAATGCTTGTGCGGGTCTTCAATTGGCAGGTCGTGAAAATGTCCCATGTTGTTTAGTAACGTAGTCATCATTGGTTTAAGTTTGAAGGCCATGACCAGTATTTCTTGTCCGATAATCCTTTTTTGAAGCACCGACACATTTGACGCGACATATTCTCTAATAGCTCTATTCCTATCGTTCGCCAGCATGATAAGATCAACTTGTAACTCATCTGCTTGCTCATATGTAGGTATATTTGGTTGTGGTTGCCTCGCCTCAGAATTTTCGGCAGGCATATTTCCTTGGTTTGCAACAACCATTCTTCGTGCTCGATTTCTTTGATTTTGGTTTCTTCGATGTATTGTGTGTTCAGGCTCTGGATCAAATGGTACTTTAACTTCTTGCCTGCACGTACACTTGACGAACTTCCTGCAATGGAACAACTGATGACTCTCAAATAGACTACATTTTAGGCTATTATAGTTTACATTATTCAGAGGATTAAAGAAAATAAGCGGGCAAAAATAGTAAATTGCAAGTAAAAACCAATGAAAGTTGTGTGCATTCATAATTTAGGATCATAAGCGCACTTTTGCAGTTTAAGTACAAATATTGAATAAATTGCGCTAAAACATTATGCAATGAAGGAATACGCAGAACGTTTACACGAGAAGGACGAATCAATGCGAACGGCGATCCATGCAGCATAATTGTGCATTTACAAGGAAGTCGCGTTCGAAGAATCACGCCAACAATGAAACAAAAAGAGAATCAATCAAGCAATTAAGAGAACGTCAATCAAAGAAATCCCGACGAAAATCAAGAGATCCTACATTAATGAATATTTTCCAACTCACCTCAACTTGCTAACCAAGTAATTCATCTCTATAAATAGCAAGAGAAAAGTTAAGGTTCGGTGAGCTGGTCGGTTGGCCAAAAGCCAATCTTAAGAAACAGCATCTGGTGGTGTTCGTGGGAGTCAATGACAAGGGGACTACAAACTTTACAACCGCACCAATTCCAACTTTTTATTGTTTTTCTTAGGAGTAATTATAGCTGTGAACATTTAGTAGCATTAATAAAATTGGCTGATTTTGTCTTTCTACTTGTGGTTATTGTTATGCTGCTTTATAGAAGTTTTCGGTGAGGATTCATTTGTAGAAGCATGTTAGGAGTGTAGGTTATTATGTTTTACACTACTACGTTTTATTTAATATACAGGCGTTGATTAGCTACCCACGTATGTAGCCTACAAATAGTTTGGAAGAAGGAACTGTAGAATGATGTAGTATGCTACGTTAGGTTAGGTGAAAAGCTTTTCACCATTCGAAGTGTTAGGAATAACCTTACTAACGTTTGCGTCGCCCTGAGTTAGTATGGAGATCACAGCGGAAGCTGGGTCTGCCATAAATCATTAAGTGCAGAAGTATTTATTAGAATAGGGAAGCATGAAACTTGATAACTAGTCCCGTACCCCTAATATCTTCTATAGCTGTTTACTTGTCACTACTCATTGTATTCACGTTTACTTATTGTTAGTATTCACGTTTAATCGCTATTAGCATTCATAATTAAAATACACAAACAACTTCAAACCCATTCTTTACTCAGTTCGCATAACTCTCACATTAATAGTATTAGTTCTAGACATCAATTCATGTAGAGAACGATAAAATATAAATACTTATCACTTGTTGCATTTTAACTACGTATACTTGCGCGTAAGCGATTCCGAGTCACACTTAGCAATAAGTCATGCTCTCAGTTAATTACTGTACATTTATATTAGCACCCGAAACGCAAACCAATAATATAAATTAGATTGATATTTGAAAAACTACTCTCACAAACACTTCTAAAATAGAAAATGATTAACGAAAATGGCGTCTAAAACTTGTTAGGACTGCCAGAGGCCACGCAATGTTATGCTACTGAATCACTTCAGCGAAAAGATATCAAAATTTATTTTGCTTATGCGTGCTTAGACCCAAGAATGTGCAAGTATACACAGTCCATGTTGTATCAAGTTTTGATTAAAGTACAGGTCATCTCCATAGGGATTTTGAGTTCTTGTCACATTTGAGTTATCATAAGAGTCAAGTTGGTGGGATAAAAATTGTAATGGGCTATAACTAAGTTCGCGTAAAAGTAAACGATGAGGCAAAATATAATTATGAGTAATGAAATTCAATTTTGGCAATGCAATGAGTCTAAGGGTAAACTTTGTCATACTTAAAAGGTATCGAAAAAAGGTTAGGACTTTCGGGTGTTACGCTACTACAAGATATAATGGTGATAAATGAACTACTGATTTGCTGTAATAGAGACTCTCTCGAGCTCAAGCATATAAATGACCATAGAGCCAACAACACTAGTAAAAACCTTATCACTTATAATTCTTTAAATCTCAAGTAAAGCTTAACAAACCTAGTGTATGACATGCAAGTTGGCTCTATTTTCTTTCTCTCGAAAGCGAAATAAAGATAATACAAATTGTTAGCTAGATAGAATATATTTAAAGTTAACACAACATGCATTTATAGTTCAACATCTCCCTACACCCCTTGCTACAACGAACTACCCTACTTGCCTATTTCCTTATGATGATAAGTTTAGCTACTCATAATGCAAAGAGAACTTAAAACAACAAGAGAAACAACAACCATTTTCATGCAATCGCTTAAATGCGTAAAAAGTTCACTACAAGAAAGCAAGTAAAAGATAAAGTTTAGAAAGACTTGGTCGGAATCACTGTAGTAGCAACTCTGAACAGTTCCGCTATCTACAGAAATAGAAACTAACTGCTACAATTACGCAAGAAATGGCTAGGAAGAAAAGAAATACAACAGAACAAAGCTCCAGACAAAATACTTCTGCGTAGCTAAGTCCCACAAAAAGAAAACAAAGCTAAAAATTTTGATCGAAAAACTAGAAAAATGGTAAGGAAAGATGTTCTCTCGATCTCGGCTCTTCTTAAAAATGAAGATGGCATTGGATATTTATAGCATAGCTGATAAACTTTGCCCCACGATCCTCTACTCTGCTTGCTCCACCTCTAACATTTCTTTCTCCATGATCTGCGTCGCCTACGCTTGACTGAGCGATTAAAAAGCGACGGCTAGGATTAAAAGGCATCTTTTAGATCTTTGACACGCGTCCTTTCTTTGGATATTTTTCGAGCGCCAACCTTCATGGGAATTGCCTTTACTTCAGTTAGGCTCTCATCGCCACATCATGCTTTGCTCCATGGAAGGTTACAGCAAACTAGAAATATCAGGACTTTAAAACAATTAAGTTTCACACAATCATGCAGTTTTGCTACAGCAAACCTCTAAAATATTATCCTAATCAGAAAACTAAAAGATTTGACAGTTCGCCCTAAACATGATGCTACAACAAAATTATAAGCAGATTCTTGATTAAATGCAGCGAAGTTCAAGCAAAAAGATATTTTCCTAAGATATTTAACTCTCAATTCTTGAGAGTTATCGCACCCCCAAACTTGCATTATTGCTCGTCTCAAGCAATAGCTCAATTTTTAATTGAGATCATTCGCTTTTTACCAATCTTCCTCAGCAATAGTGGCATTTTGCTCATCAACCTTGCTCAACATATCAATATAAGAATTCAAATAGATTTCTAAGTTAAGTTATTCTGTAACTGAACCATACTGGACAATGCTTTTATAATTCAGAAATCTCCGTTTTGCAATTCGCTACAATCACCCACTAGCGCAAACCTCTTTGAGCCTTGAACTTATGCTTCTAGGTTCTGATACCCTTCACTAATCAAAAGGATTTAATCACTTGGTATGAGTTTCTCACTCCCTTTATGATTAGTTCATCTCATCTTTTGTCGAAGTGATTACGCTCCTTTTATAGCTCGTTGGGAATCCCTCACTACAGTATTTTTGCATTTTAAATAGAAATAAATGCATTCTAGAATTGAAATCATGAATGCTCACTACAAAACTAGGATTAAAACACGGTTAAATACAGTAAAATGCATGCATTAAAGTACAAACGCATTGCGAACCCAAGACTCGCTAACGCATAATTGAATGTGCAGGAATAAGAGCATCTTGCAACACATCAAGAAAGGGAATGCACAAATGGTCTCAACAAGGAAAGCATAAATAAGGAAAATACCCGTCAAAGCAAATCGTTGAAGTTTAGGAATATCGTTGGATATTCCTATTAATAAAATAAATCATGTGGAAGATCCTCGCGAAAATTATACTTGACCTATAAGAAACCACATACACCTATAAATAGGCGAAGGATCGATGACCAAGGTGTGCTAGTAATGCTAGGGTTTGCCATTAATAGATTGCTAGGTCGCCAAGGTCTCAATTGAGACCTTGGCCATGTCCATTCTCTGTAGATCCTAGTAAGCCAGTACCATGGTGCCTGATTGTATGCAGATCTCGCTAATGATAGCAGCGTTGGCTCAGCAGTCGGTTTACTTATGCTGCTTTATTGTTTTTATAGATAGAACTTTACCACTTTGTTTACTGAATTTTGTATGAGTAGATTGTAACGTCAACTTGATTTAAGTTTATAAATGGTTGTTTCATACTTGATCTCCTGTCACATTCTCATGCATGACCTTAATTAAAAAACGCAACATTAGGAGAAGAATGAAATGTTAATAACATAATTAGATTTAGGTTAAATGGAGATACATTACTAATTGCGACAATTGTTTCTATTAGCGAGGGTCGACTGGCAATCCACTTGTAGCATACTTCTCGCTCGTCTTGAGAAAGGGTAAGGCAAGAGCTTAGCCCAACTGCAATCGCTAAGTGATGCTAAGTCTTTAGTATCGTTAGAGTAGCGTTAGGAATAACCTCCTAGCTAGTTGTGTGTCCATTACTTGTTAAAATCACAAACTCACAAGCAATGTACCGGCGAGTTACTGTAAAGTATTCTGGAATGGAGCTTTAAGTTAAAATATAGCATGTGCTAATATTCTTACCATCATTTATCATAAACTGAATTTCTCTGGTTTCAATTCATCTTCTCGCAATTTATTATTCCGTTATTTTAGATATAAACCCAAAAACACAACCAACCGAGTTGTTTACTATTCTATACCAACTCTTAAGTTAACAACTTATCCCTGTGGAGAAGAATAAAATAAATACTTATCACTTGCTGCAATTTTGACTGCGTATACTTGTGTAAAATGCGATTCTAGAGCATAAGGTCTTTCCTTAATTTAGAACTTATCATTAGAGTATTTATACTGCACATCTGGATTTGCACCACTTTCATAAACATGAGTTCACAACTCACTTAGGATTAAGATCCTACTAGCATACGATAATCCTAGTGAAATATACATTGACGTATATAGCAGAATTACTTAGACAGATAACATATTTTAAGTTCCAATCTTATGCAAAACGCTTTTGCATAGACACCTCCACTAACATGTCTCCACATGAATAACTAGGATTAGGTTGTCTGCAACTATTGCAAAGCGGATCGTACCAACAATGTCACTCGGACGAGGCACCCATCCATAGTTCATATATTGTAGACGTCTTTAGGTTATTTACTTGGATCTAAATCTGCTTGTATGTCCAACATATGTGTCCAAGTGTACATAGTAATAACCAAGGGTTAAACATTGTTAATCCAATTAATGCGTTCAGTTTAGATAATGTAATAATTAAATAATAAATAAAATAACTAATAACTCTTTATTAATTACAACTAAATACAATAAATAATGTTATTTAATTACAAACTATAGTCCTTTAGAGCATAACCCCTAACAATAATAAACTTGGGACATATGTCCCCGATGGTTCTTTATATAAGAACTCGTAAAATTTAGTTAGGATTCCTACTAACATGTTGACTCAAATACGGTTACAAACACGTAATTTTCAATTTTCAAATTCAAACACGAGGTAATTGCTCTTGTTGCATTTATTTCAAATAATAAATTAAAGCCCTTTGCCAAGGTAGTTCTAAAATAGTTTTAAATAAATGAATAAAAATAAAAGGACATCTATGCTCAATAGTTAAACAAAGTTTTCTATAATTGACAGGAGTTTAAACCTGGAATGTTATTACAAGGAAATGAAGGAAACAACAACAATCTTATCAACTACTCAAACTAATGCAGCAAGCTCCACCCATGATCTCTTCAGCATCTCCCAGCTAACTGTCTTGGTGGTGTCCTTGGTTACCAGGTGGAAAACCAAAGTAAAGGTGAGTATAAAAGAATATTTAGTAAGAACTCCCCAATAAGGGTACAACGCACAAGGTTAGAATCTAACATGCTAGCACATACATATTTATAGCTCAACTAAACTTAGCACAATTTCTGGTCACGACTCTTTCTTGTAAGGCCCTAAAGACGCTCACCTAAGCTCAACATGACAAGTTATGAAGTGCGTTACAAAACTCTCTTGTGAGACTCTTAAGAAACTCACCTAAACATAATAATATGATAGGTCATAAAGTTCGTTACATGACTCTTTAGCTTAAACAACTCATCACTACTGGTGTACTGACGTCACCAGTTCAGGTGAGTTATCTACCTGACACTCAGTGCGTGTACGCATACACGGCATGCTGCTGCAAACTAGTCAGGTGTAAGCCTACACAAACTGAGCTGGTCTAGGTCCACATGCCTAACTTTACAAGAAAAAGGTGTCCACTGAGTCACGGTCCTAGAGGCCATCACCGGCGATCTGAGTCAGCCTGTTTACACCTATCGTGCTAAGCTAAGACCCTCTCATATTATGCTTACACTATGATCAGGGCCCGCCTAAAAGGGCTACAAACTAGGCATTGCCAGGGACGGCATGTTACATCACATCCTCAGCTATCGGGGGCAGGAATCTATCCTCAACGGTCCCAACCAATGAGGACAACAATACAGCTTGTCCTCTACAACTTCTAGATGATGACCACTAGTCATTCTAAACTCCGAGTACCTTATCAGCTCAGTCCCAACAGATCACCAGACATGTTCAATAGTTTCATTCGGTTACCCATACATGACCTAGACTAGCTATACTCTTGAACACAAGTCATCACATGCATCATACTTATCACGAGAAACACAGAAGAAGCTAACTCATAGGTTAGCATAATAGGACCTCTTAATCCCAACATACTTCAAGAAAAATACAATAATAAAATCACATACAAGATGCACCTCGCAACCCCATAATCCTTTTGGTACTAAGCAAACAAAACTTAATTAATAATTAAAGAAACATACAAAGTGGCACCTTGGGACCCTGTAATCCCGAAGCACAAGTTATACAGATCATGCAACAGACAAACATACAGAACAACAACAAACCTTCTTAGCATATACATGAGTAACATGTCAGAATCACCCACGTGTAGGATCCACACAACCCGAGTTGAGAATCCTTACCTGAAGGAGAAATACATAACGCACTTTCCCAAGCTTCAACCGAACACAAAGAACCACAATCAACCTAACAAAACAAAAGAAATCAATCCTTATTCTTGACTATCAACAACACTAAATCAATCCCAACACAAAAATCCAGCGGCCTCAACTAAAAACTTACCCAAAATTTGGAATCGAACACGGCTGCCCAACGCTTATCAGTGCATGAAAAATCAAACAGAGCCTACGAACGCACGCTTCAAAATCCAACAGGAATAAGGCTTAAAACAACAACCCAACCACAAATCGTAGTTAGTCACTAGCCCCAAAACTATTAACAACAGAAACAATGCTGCAACACAAAACCTTACCCACAAATCGAAGTTGTTGAGGAGACGCTGCTGCTGGTACATGCACGACGAGGGTTAGGCTGGAATGGGCGCGGTTGCTGGGCGGACTGAACTTGCAGTCAGCTGCGTCTGGCTTGAGCTATGCAAGCGGGGTTGATCGTAGGCTGGGTGAGGTGATGTGGGCGGAGGAGTTGCAGGCGGCATGGTGCGCGAGCGATTTATGTGCAGCAGGGGAGGGGTTCGACGCAAGTGGCAGCTGCCTAGGCTGATTTGGGTCGAGCGGGGCAGTCGGAGACGAGTGGCGGTGGTGATAATGGTGGTTTAAAGAAGAAGAAGGTGATTTAGGGTTCCTTTTCCCTTTTGTTTTTCTTTCTTTCTTTTATTTTAAAATGCATGTTTCCCCTTTTTTATTATTTTTTTAAAAAACTTAAGTGGGCTTATTTTTATGGGAGTTACTTGCCTGCAGGAAAGTCTCAAGGAGACCCTGCAGACACGCTTATGTGGCTTTTTTTTTTTTTTTTTTTTTTTTTTTTTTTTTTTTTTTTTGAATTTTCCTTCCTTTC
>JBBMKA010088194.1:0-13494 GCA_037833695.1 Sechiopsis laciniata | reverse complement strand
TACAAAGGCACTCAGTAAGAATCCCCAATCGGGGTACAGTACAAAACAACGCATCATCTAGCATCCAAGTATACAAGCAATCGGTTACCAACACAGAATCCCTGGAGTAAGTTGTCAATACAACTCCTGAGTCATTAGAAGTCTCTTACTTCCGGCCTAACGATTAGCTTAACAACTGATCCCAACAGATGTCCTCGAAGGTCTCTTACCCTCGGCCAAATGATCAACTCAAAAGCTGATCTCGAGGACGAGAAATAATTCAAGTTTGGGGGTTTGATAACTCTCAAGCATTAAGAGTACTTGATGGTATATTAAGAGCATTTGAGAAAACTAAACAGAATTTTGAATTGAATTGAAGAAAAAGATTCGCTTTAGCATAATGATTTAGCAATTTGCTATGTCCTATAGTTTTATGAATAGGATATACTTTTTAGACGTTTCTGTAGTAATTGTGCATGAATTTGTGAAATATTAATGTTTATTGATAAGATATTTGATTATTTATATTTGCTACAACATTCAGGTGAAACAAAGTATGTGTGATTCTTGGGAAAAGCTGAAGCAGCATTGAAACCCGCAAAGCAGTTAGGTGAAAAGTGCGTGACTATCTTAGAAGGGACGTGTGTCGCAAATCCACTAATTGAGTACTATGTAGATGCGCCTAATCTTAGTCGTTGATTGTTTAAGTGAGAAGATTTGAAAATAGAGCAAAGTTATGAAGTATAAAAGCTGGAGTTCGTGAAAAAATTAGAGAGTTATCATTTGTTACAAGTTTTTCTAGATTTTCAATAGTACATAATAGATTTCTTAGAGAGTGTTTCTACACATTTGTAGTTTAGACTTTCCAGAAGCAGAACTATTCAGAGCATTTTAATTTTATGCTAGAGAGTAAATCGTTGCATTTCAGTAGTCTACTAGTTGATTCCTACAGTAGATCGAAGCAGAGGTGTGGAATTGAAGAATCGTTGATCAGAGAAAGAATCGAAATTGATATTTCTGCAATTTATTATCAGGCTTCACCTCTTCTTTACTTTCTTATCTTTGTTGTGTTCACGAATTTCTATACTGTTAATAATATTTGTTGAACGATTTCGTTACAATCAATTCGAATGAATATGAACTCTGTTTTTGAACTTGTTGTGGATACATCTATTATTATGAGTTCCTAAATTTCTAAACGGGAAGAGTTGGCTAAATTTGAACATAGGAGTTGAATTGCGATAGCACATGGTAGAAAGATGTCGGATTATGTATGCATGCTATTTTAAATCTGAATACGATTCATTTGATCGGCCAATCATATTTGTTCTGTTTCGATTCCAAGAGGAAAGTTACAGAAAGAGCTTGCATAAGCGTACACTAGGTTTTCTAAGCTTTATCTTGCAATTTAGAGAGCGATTAGAGATAATGTTTTCACTAGTGCTGTTGAATTTGTTTTAATTTTAATGCTGATACTCGAGAGAGGCACTATGGGAGTAGATTAGTGATTCGCTTCTTACCAGATAACCTTGTCGTTGTAGCAATTTACTCTGAAACATCCCAATTCTTACCGATATTGTTTAGTTGACTAATTTAAGCGTAGTGTGCATTTGTTAGTCTTATTACAAATTGACTTTAATTGTTTGTGCATTTTTCTAGAGCATTCAATTTTATTGATTGCTGAAGCAATTTTTCATATTCGTAATTAAACATCTTCATAAACATTGTTCCCGTTACTTCAACTCCCATAACTGTGAATGAAATGGGTTTTACATCAAATCCTTGAGAAGAATTACCTTTTAGAAGAATTAAAACTTGCTACAAAAGAGCTGTGTACACTTGAACACATATACCCAAATAGTTTGCTGAAGCATATCTTGAGTAGAGTCAGGAAAGACTGGACAGAAATCTTAAATAAAAAGGGAGTGAGAATGTTGTAGCAAATCACCTTATCGCAGATAGAAAAACCTATGGTTTTGCTGAAGAAATTCGAGATAAAAGAATCATTTCCTAATGAACAATTATATGCCATAACAAGTAGGCAAAAGGATGCAACATCGTGGTTTACAGATTTAGCAAACTACCTAGCAAGTGGTATTATGCCCAAGATTTGAGCAGTCACCAAAAGAAGTGGTTCTTGCATGAAGCGAGAGAAGATTTTTAGGATGAGCCATTTTTGTATAAGCAGTATGCTAACAACATTATAAGAAGATGTGTGATAGAACAAAAAGTTGAGAAAATTTTGAAAGAGTGTCATACTCTAGCATATAGGAGCCATTTTGGAGGGGTAAGAACAACCTCAAAAATATTTCATTCAGGGTATTTCTAGCCCTCTATCTTTAAGGATGCACATAATTTTGTTAAAACTTGTGACTAGTACCAGAGAAAGGGCAATACAAGAAGGAAGAGCAAAATGTGACTGACCTATAACTCAGAGGTAGAATTGTTTGACTTATGGGGGATAGACTTCATGGGGCCTTTTCCTCCATCCAATAGAAATTTATATATTCTATTAGTAGCGGACTATGTTTCAAAATGGGTTAAAGCACTAGCTTGCCCATCGAATGTTGTTAAGACTGTGATTAAATTTCTACACAAACAAATTTTTACAGGATTTGGGACCCCTAGAGCTCTTATAAGCAATGAGGGAACCCACTTTTTTAACAAAGCCTTAGCATCTGTGCTACAAAGTATAACATCAAGCTTAGGACATCCATGGCATATCATCCACAGTCAAATGGACAAGCTGAAATCTTGAATAAAGAGGTAAAGGAAATCTTATAAAAGGTAGTGAATCTGAACACGAAGGATTTCTATGAAGCTAGATGACACGTGAAGGGCATATCAGACAGCTTACAAAACACCATTGGGGATGTCTCCATTTAGGTTGGTATTTGGGAAAGCATGTCACTTATCATTGGAGCTAGAGCAAAAGGCATATTGGGCAACAAAAGAGTTGAATACAACCTTAACAGCTATAGGTCCTACCAAAATGCTGAAACTTTTAGAACTTGAAGAGTTGAGACAATTTTCAAACGAAAATGCCAAATTGTATAAAGAGAAAACGAAGAAGTGGCATGACAACAGGTTTTTGCCCAAACAACATGAGGAAGGTCAAAATATTTTACTATACAATTCTCGTTTAAAACTATTTCCAAGTAAGTTGAAATCGAAATGGTCAAGAGCATTCTAGGTAATGAAGATATTTTGCATGGAGCAACTCAAATTAAAAATGAAGCTCACGGGAGTAAATTTTTAGTGAATGGACATGGGTTAAAGCACTATAGGGGAGAGGAGTTTTAGAAGTGGAAATCTTCTCAACCCTTGATCGCAAGTTAGATAACTGTAGAAAGATGGAGCATTGGTATGAATTGTCAGTAATTTAATTAAGTGCTCAACATCCAGGTTAGAAGTAATTGTTTAGCAATATTTTAGTTCTGAGTTTTCCATTTATTTCGTTTGCGTTTGAATAAAAATTAGAATCATGTGATTTTAATTGTAAGAAACCTAATTAATTAGTCGGAGGAGAGGAGAATAAAAGTCGAAAGAGAAAATTGTGAAAGAGAGAAGTACTGAGGAATAAACATAGGGAGAAATTGGTTGCACTGCAAAATATAAAAAAGATCCGTTATTGAAGGTTGGCTGAGAATAAATGCAACGGTTCCCAATTTCTACTCGGTAGCAAAACAAAACAAAGAAAGAGAAAATGCAAATGGGCTCGTCAGCTTCTTAGAAATCAAACCGACATGCTGCTCGATTGGTTAGCGATTCAAAAAGCAAAGTCTCTTCCCTCGCTTATAAATAGCCCTCATCCAAATGATTTCCTTACGCTTTCATTTGCAATCAAACCCTAAAATCTTTGATTCTCACTTTCAAATTCCTTTTGCTTTCATTTCCTCTTCTAGGTCTGTAGCTCTGATAATATCAAAGTTTAGACAGTCGATGGGAATATTATTTGTTAAGTTGATGACAAATTGATCATATAAACCAGAAAGACTTCCAAGTAGAATTTCGGCGCATTCAGTTGAATTTATTTTATAACACATCGATGTTACTAATGAAAATAAAGTATTCAATGTGCTCATGTGCCATTTTATTGAAGTAGATTTTGTCATGCGAAGAGAATACAGTTTCTTCTTAAGGAAAATTTTATTATGAAGTGACTTGGCCTCGTATAATTTGGTGAAATGCTCCCAAATCTCCTATGCAATTTGTTCTCCTCTATGCTTGACAACATTGTATATGCAAGTGCTAGATGAAGATTTGCAATAACATTCTCGTCCAACTCTTTCCACTTGTTATCATCTGTGATGTCTGCCGACATTTTGCTGATGGATACAAGACATTTATCTTTCTCAGATAGCTTTCATCTTCATCTTCCACATCGAGAAATTAGTTTCATTAAACTTCTTCATCTCGAACCTTGCCGCCATTGCTTCTACCACAAACAGTAAACAATCTGCATGTTTTTCAATAAAGAAGAAAAGTATCTAACTTATTTTCTGATGTGGATGATCCACTTCTAATGGCAACCATAGAGCGTACGATAGATATATATTTACACCTAAAACTAGGCTCTTATACCACTTATTGTGATTGTTTGAATCGAATAGAGCAAAATTACAACTATAATAGATTGAGAATAATAATAATTATGATGATGATGATAAAGAAGATAAAGATGACACAATGATTTTACGAGGAAAACTCTTAAACAAAGTATGGTAAAACTTACTAGCAACGATAGAACTTCACTATAAAAATAGGAGTTACTACTTTTTGTCTTACAAAGTAGCAACTTACGAGGAGAAACACTCTCTATTTTTATCTCACAACTTCACTCTCTTTGGTATGGGATGTCTTACCAATAATCGGTATCACCTATTTCTAGCCTTCATAAACTTAGACTCCAAGTCAATCATATGGTCATAAATTGGCCACATCTTGCCTTGGTTATCAAGTCAATTATATGGTCTCAATTTTGCTACAATTTTTCTTTGGACAATGTGCATGGTCTAGATTTTTCTTCAACAATCTTAGACAAAATGCGCTCTAGAGTCTTCTTTAGCAAACTTCAAGATATGTGTATGATGTAAATTTTTCTTTGGTCATGTAAGAGCATAGTGCATGATTTAGATTTCTCCAATGTTATTTAACATCTAGTTTCGTGTTTCTTGGGTTTATTCCAACTTTGAAGATTCTTTTTCTCTTGATTTTATTTGATTTGACAAGATGGCTTGATTGAGTTCTCCTACTTAAAAGAGAATTGCAGAGCTATAATCATATGTGGTTTCGCCAAGTTATGGGGTGGGTTTAGTTTCTTTTTGGATTTTCGTTTTTTTTCCCAATTTTGTTATGTCCGTTTTTGTTGTTCTTTATGGATTTTTATTGATTTATATGGGAAAATATTGAATTCTTCCAGTTGTATACCGTATAGGCTTAAATAGAGGTGTTCGAACAATCCGTCAATCTGAGTAATTCAAATCAACTCAATCTAATTTGACGGATTAAATTGTGTTAAATACATTTTTGGGTTGAATTGAATTCAAAGTCATGAAAATTTCATTGGTTGGGTTGAGTCAAGGGTTTGACTTGAAATTAACCCAACTCAATCCGACCAACCGAATTTATTATTTAGTTTCAAAAATACTTTTTTACCTATAACATAATTATTATGTTATTTAATTATTTATTTTATTTAATAATTATTGTTAGACTTTTTATTTTTCAATATTTTTTTAATATTTTTTTAAGTCTCTAAATCTATATATCATGAAAAAAATATATACTAAAATTATGTCATCTATTTTTGTTGGTTTTAATTATCTATTTATTTTTAAAAAGTCGAATTATGTCATCTATTTTTTGTTTTAATTATCTATTTGTTTTATGTTATATAGTTGGGATCTTCTATATGAACCATGATGGTAGAACTAATAGTGAGTGACTTTTGATTGAATATTTTACATATTTAATATTTATATTCATTTCATTAACTTGATATAATAATGATTGAAGATTGTATTTTGTTTATGTATAGTGTATGACTAATTTGATTAAAAATAAATATTTATATTTGCAATGTATGATAAACCTGATGACCTAAGCCAACCCAACCAGAAAATATAAGGGTTTGGATAGGTTGAGTTGTCTCTTTAATTGGGTTGAATTGGGTAGAAAAAGTGACCAACCCGAAAATTTGGATTAAATTCAAAACCTTCTTCAAGCCAATCCAACCTAACCCAACCCATGCATACCCCTAGGATTAAACATTACGAAGATGTGAAAAGTTCTCGAAAGGGTAAAAAAAAAAACTTATATTTTCAAAGGTGCTACTAATCTCTTAAAAATTCAACTTGGTGTTTATTTTTAGATTTTCGAAAGTAGAACCAAGAAGAAGAAGCAATAGAAGAAAATAGAAAAGGAAGGCGAAGATAGAAGTGGGTTTAAGAGAGAAAGCTTTCCAAAGATAAAGTATGAGAGATGGAATAGATAGAAAATTTAGGAGTGAAAAAATTTTTATTAAACAAAAAATTTAGTTAAAAGGGCCATTTTTTTAATTTTTTTTTTTAAAAGTCTAAGGACAAAATTTAGACATTTAAAAATTTAGGTCCAAAATTAGATATTTGAAAGTGTAAAGATCAAAATGAAACAAACGTCAAAGTCTAGGGATCAAAATGGTATTTTTAACCGTTTTTTCAAACCTTTGCACACTCTCTTCCTCAGTCACGACTTCTTTTTTCTCTTACAATCTTCGACGATAGCATATCTTTGTTTTTCGTTGTGTATCTCTTGCCAACATTAATTATGAAAGGTTGTAAATGTAACGGCCCAGTTTTCCATTCTGGTTCCACAGGTATGTTTGCTTATTTATTCGGTTGTTCGGTTGAGCCGTTAGGGCAGTTCTAGCCTTCAGGGTATTTTGGTCATTTTACCCCTAGGGTTAGTTTGGTAATTTATCGGCTTTCAGGGTTTTTCTTGCTTTTGATTGAGACAGGGCTGTTTTTATGATTTACAGGACTTCCGGGTTAGTTTTGTTGTTTGAAGGTTGGAGGTTGTTTTGGTTAAAAGAAGTTAAAAGAGAAAAAAGAGAAAAATTGGTTTGAGTTTTGCCTTCACCAGGGCTCGAAGGCTGGTTGGTTCTGGGAGAGTTTGACACGTGGCATTGAGGCCTTCCCTAGATCGTTCTTTTCTTTTTACGATCGTCTTTTCTTTTCTCCCAAATCGATTTTTCTTCTCCTTATTCTCGTTCTTCTTTGTAATGGCCTAGTTTTCCATTCTGGTTCCCCAAGTATGTTCGGTTGTTCGGTTGAGCCATTAAGGCAGTTTGATCCGTTAGGGGCATTTTGGTAATTTTTCCTTCAGGGTCGGATTTGTAATTAATCAGGTTTCCAGGGCTGTTTTCGTTATTTGCTGAGTTCGGGTTATTGCTACGTTTTCAGGTTCCCAGGGTTGGAGTTGCTTTTGGGAAGCTTGGAGGTCCTTTTTGGTTAAAAGAGAAAAAGGAAAAAAAATATGTTTATTTATTTCTCCCTCGCCAGGACTTGAAGCCGAGATTGCTTGTGGACTCTATTTAAACCCCTCTTTCTCTCCAATTCCCAAAAGCCCTAGCTGCATTTCTCTTTTCTTCATTTTTGCCGAGACCCAAATCATCATTTTTCTCTCCTCTTCGCCAGATCATAAGTCCTCCTTCGCCAATTCGAACGCCACCGCAAGCAGCCCCTCTCGATCGCCACCGCCTCCACACGCACGCTCCCCTGCCCAGTCGCTCTTCGTTGATCGTACAGTTCCGCGATCATCCTCGCCGTGCCCAGTCGTAGCGCTGTCCAACCGATCGCCCGTGTAATCGGTAGTTACAAAACCAGCCTTTGATCACAACTCTTCACCTTTCGCTAGCAGCTGCTCGTCCGCGAAAGCCAGCAGCGATCGCTGCCTTGCGATCACGTTTTCGTCGCCTCAGTCGAGTTCGCGAACGCATAATGCCGAGACCTCGCCCGTTCGCTTGTCCGAGCTTATCCATTATGCTGCGTTTGTCTTAGATTTCGCTCTAGCGAGCCCTTTGCCTCAGCGAGATGCTCGTCCACGCTGACTCACGGTTCCATGTTTGCTTCACCGACTCTTGCACTTTGCCCAGTCGCCCATCGGTTCGCCGCTCGCCTTATCGAGAGCTTGCCTTACCGAGAGTTTGCCTTCGCGAGCAGCCTTGCCGCACAGTCATTGCTGCAGCCCTTAGCTTGCTGCCGACGTCCGCGCACAACTTCACCTTTTCCTTCACCAAAGCCTGTAGTTGAGCCTGTCTTCTCGGTTTAGGGGTATTGTTTCCCCATCCTTGTGTGTGTTGGTCGTTGCTGTTAGATATTTAGAGTTTGATTAATGTTGTTATCATTATTTGCTAGGTTTGTGTTGGTTCTGCAGCTCAAGGAGCCCTATTGTCTGTTTTTTATTTTCTGCTTGTTTCCAGGTAAGGATTTCCTTGCCAGGGTTGTGTGGACCCTGCGGTTGACATTGATAGTTTTCTGGTTGGGTGTTACTGTTTTCTAAGCATGCTAGTAGATAGGTGTTTGATCGTTATTTCTGTTACTGAACTTGTTAGTATATAGGCTTGCCTGTTTATTGCCTGTCGATATACTTGTTAGTGGATAGGATTGTATGTCTTGTCTGATAGGATCTGGCATGTAAATTTATGTACCCTGGATTGCACTATTATGTTGCGGTGACTGTTTTATCTGTGATTGCGATATGCTGTATGTTATTGTTCAATGTTATTGATGCTGAACTCTGTTAGCCCTAGGGTACTCCTTAGCTAGATCTTGTTAGGTTGTGATCATCTAGAGGCTGAGAGTGGACCAACGTATGTGTCCCCACCGGTCGGGCTGTGAGAACAGATTTCTTACCCCCAGCAGCCAGGTACAGTAGCTTCCACACCAGTATAAGCCTAGTTTGTGGCCTGCTAGAGCGGGGTCCTTACTTTGATGTAAGTCTGCCTTGGGATGACCTTTAGCTTCAGGCGTTGGGTGTGATTCCGGCTGCCACAGTATGGTGCCAAGGGCCTCCCGCCTGCTGTGGATCAGTGCTCACCTTTCTGAGTCATAGGCATGGGCACCTTGACGGGCATAGTTTGTGTAGGCATACATTTATCCAGTTTACAGGAGTATGCGGTGTGCGCGTATGTACATTAGGAGCTGGGAGGAGAGCTCCCTCGGGCTAGTGTATCAGTACACCTTTCCGTTCAGTTAGAGGCCAATGCTTGGTTACTCTCCCAAGTGTCCAGGATTAGCATAGTGAGCTGATCACCTTAGCCGAGAGTTGGAGACTTTTGAGATTCTAGGGGTTATATTGATAACCCATTTGGAGATCCACAGTGGATCCTTATCCTAGAGTTAGTGACTTTCGATGGTTTGAGCACGCTGTGATTGTACTTATGTTGAGACTGCCTTTGTGATGATGTTTTGCTTGTATGCTAGGATGCTAGATGATGTGACTTGCATACTGTACCCAGTTTGAGATTCTTACTGAATGTCTTTGTACTCACCCTTATTTTCGTGGTTTTTCCACTAGGTAACTTGGGATAGCACCGAGGCGGCTAGAGGAGGAGCTGACTGATTATGGGAGTCCGCCGCATAGTCTCTTTCGATTATTTTATGTTTTCAGCATGTTTAGATTATTTTGTGAAAATTGTTGTAGTACTGTTTTTCATATACTCTGGCCAGAGGCTTTAAATTATATTGGTTTTAATAACAGTTTTTGGATTGCCATTTTCCTATAAAATGTTTAAGTTTCTATTGCTTATCTTGTCGAATTTAATGGTTTTTAAATTCATGCATGCTGAGTAAGGACCGGTTTTAGGACCATTTTAGAGTCTGGTTCTTACAGTTGGTATCAGAGCTCAGAGTCATAGATTCTGTTGACTGACCTACTGAGTTAGGTCGTTTGTCCCCATGATCATCAACACTCCAACGGCCGTCAGGTATGTCAAAAGTTCTTTTATTAAGGGTTTTGTTTATAGTACTTGCATCTAGCATACTTGCCTTATTTTGTGTTGGCAGTGAAAGTCCAAATGTGGACTAGTTTTGTAGTTATGTGTAGATCGCTAGTGTGTCGGTCACACATAAAGGAGCAGGGACGTTTGGTACCACCAACCGAGGAGTTGAAGCTCAGCCAGCTGTAGATGAGACCATGTCCTGGGTTGACCAGACCCGCAGGCCACCTTTGGCCCTGGTTGTTGATTTTTCGAGAGAGGGGGTAGAGACTACCTTGCCTCAGACTGAGACTCCTAGAGCAAAGTTTGCTTTACCCATGAGAGAGATGATGGTCGGTTTGTTGGCTCAACAGAGAGCAGAGACTCAGGCACAGTTGGCAGTGCAGCGAGAAGAGTCTCGGACACAGATAGCTCAGCTGACGCACTGCTGTAGCCATGAGAGTCATGGTTAGAGAGATATTCGTTGAGCATCAAACGGAGATTCAGGAGTAGATCTTGAGCATGTCCGATGGACGAGATGCCAAAGGCCAGCTTGATGAGTCTGGAGTTCTTGTATGAGTTATCGGTGTTGCCGTCACTAGAGGTTATGACCTTGTTGGCCTATTTATAGCAAGGCCTAGAGTTTTGTTTTAGCAGCACTTCGTGAAGTGGCTGGAGAAAAGAAGGCCTCACATGTAGAGTTCAAACGAGTAGTGCTTATTGGCACCAAGCTTGGGTGCAGGCCTAGGTTCAGGCCCAGTTCGCACTGTTGTGCAGATGATTTTTATGACCTCCTTGGATGTACAGCATGTTTCTCCAGATGTTGCACCGAACGTGCCAGTTGGAACACTTGATCACGTAGCATAAGTGATCCTTGTTGTTGGTAGTCATATGGCCACGAGAGAAAAGATGTACGAGGAATGACCGAGACTATCATTCCCTAAGTTTACCTGAGAGGTGGGTAAGAGGTTAGAGATAGAGAGTGAAGAGTTGAACCCTTGGTGTTCAGTCATTGGTTGTGACTCTGTTGGGAGTCAGTTGGTGGCATCTCTATGAGAGTCGGCTAGACTTCGATCTCTTGCAGTGATTAGTCTTTGTACTCACATGTGTACCTGTGAGTAGCTGTTTCTGGTGTGGGTTATTATTAGAAACCACGTTAGAGTTGTTTTACTTGGAGCAAGATTGTGCTCAGTTTTCAGAGAAGTTGGGCTTTCAATTCGAGGATACTATCTTGAAAAGTGCCCTTAGTTTGAGACTGCAGATGTATTCTGCTCGTTGTTGGATTGCTTGTCGTCAGACAAAAGTTGTTCGTTGGAACGTGACCTTGGTTGGTAGAACCCTTGTTGTTGCTTCGTTAGAGCCTAGATGGGATCGAGCAAGTTGTGGTTGACTAGAAACCACGCGGTTGTCAACTGGTGTTGTTAGAGGTGTTGTAGAAATCTTTACCCAGAGTAAAGCTACGATGTGGCTGATGCTTTGAGTAAGAGGACGACACATTCTGCAGCGTGTTTGGTCTCTTGCCCCTATATCTAGAAAGTTGAAGCTAGCCAGTGTAGTCGTGTTGCTGAAGAAGGTTTATTCTTGTTTAGTCAGTTGGTTGTTAGACAGTCTTTACGGCAGTGTGTGTCTAAGGGTTGTCAGAAAGACCCTAAGCTCGTGGAGATCCTTGCCAGAGCTCAGTCAGACCCAGGCAGTGAGTTTTCAATTGCTCGGTTGGAGCTTTGCTGGCAGTTACCAAGCCAGGGTTAGTTTCGCGGTAATCTTCGAGTTGGCCTGGAGATGCAACTTAAGGTTCAGCTTGGTTGTATTTAAGGTATTGCTTTAAATGATTGTGGTTTTTAAATGGAGATTTTCTTTTCAGCTTAGTGATTGTTTATCACTTTTGCTTGGATGCGACCATTAAGAGGTGATAGTGTTTTCTGTCCTTGGTATGTTCCTCATGGTTAAGAGCCGCAATTCGGTTGTGAGTAGACAGTAACTTTTGTCCTAGAAAGAGTTGGAGGTTGTGACTATTAAGCTCGAGTGTTTGTTGTTCTACTAACAGGTAGTGGATGGTTAGTTCGAGAGCTTTTTTGTCTTGCTAAAGGTTAATTGACCTTTTGAGGTTTTGAACGTCCTCTTGTTTCAGTCGAGGTTCGTTGTTGCGCAAGGCATGTCGATTCCAAGTTTTGACTTGTGAGAAAGCCTTACTAGTTGTGCTATGCCTGATCCTGGTGGATTGTTGTTTTAAGGATTGTGTTTTAGCAGCTTGTTAGTGCTTGATCAGGATGTTTCATGCTTGATGCTTATAGTTTCGTGGTATGTAAGCTTTAAAAGGAGGAAGTCCTTTGGGCTAAGGGCCTTGCTGCATTGCAGAATAGTTTGACGTAAGCCAGTTCGGCAGTTCAGGAGGGAACGAGTGGTTGTGTAGTGTATAGGGATGATTCCAAGTTGGATGGGTCGTGTCTTGATGCAACATGGTAAGGTGATTGGTGTTTGCTTCACGTCAGCTGAAGCACTTTGACAAAAAATTACCCGACTCATGTTGTGTTGTTGGCGACGGTTGCTTTTGCATTGAGAATTTTGGAGGCACTACCTGTGTGGTGTGAGGATTCAGTTGTTTACAGATCACCAGAGCCTTAAGTACTTATTCACTTAGAAGGAGTTAAACATGAGATAAAGGAGGTGGCTCGAGCTAGTCAAGGACAACGACTGTGAGATTTTGTATCACCCGGGAAAGGCCAATGTTGTGGCTGATGCCCTAAGCAGAAAGACGTCACACTCTGCAGCTTTATCGAGTTCTAAGATTCATTTGTGGAAAGAGTTCGAGCAGCCGATATTGCAGTGTTGTTGGAAGAGGTTATCGCCAGGGTAGCCCAGTTGTTAGTTTAGCCGTCGTTAAAGTAGAGGATCATTGATGGCCAGCTGAGTGATCCCAAGATGAAAAGGTTGATTGAGACAGTTCAGGAAGATGGAGATTTTGACTTTGTGTTAGCACTAGACTTTCTGGTAGATGGTTATGAAAAGAGTTTTTGCTGAGTTTGTTAGTCGGTGTTTCACTTGTCAGCAAGTGAAGGCTCCCAAATAAAAACAGGCAGGTTTGTTGCAGCCATTGAGCGTGCCTCAGTGGTATTGGAAAGAGATTTCGTTAGACTTTATTTTTTGGTTATCGAGGACGTCGAGAGGGTTTACTCAGATTTGTTTTGTTGTTGATAGGCTGACTAAAAGTGCACACTTCATCCCCGATAGAGTTAACTACACCGTGGAGCAGTGGGCATAGTTGTTCTTAGATCAGATCGTTCGGTACCATGGTGTGCTAGTGAGGATCATTTCGAATAGTGACTCTCGATTCACTTCTCGCTTCTGGAGAGCGCTCTAGAAGGGTTTAGGAACTGAATGCAGCTTCAGTCCTACTTTTCACCCTCAGACAGATGGTCATACAGAGAGGGTGAACCAGATTCTCGAGGATGTATTGCGAGCCAGTGATTTAGACTTCCCAGGTTGTAAAGACCCGACCCAAAAGTGGTCCTAAACCGGTCCTTACTCAGCATGCATGGAAGTAAAAGACATATTTTAAG
>JBBMKA010088173.1:0-13495 GCA_037833695.1 Sechiopsis laciniata | reverse complement strand
TAAAAATGAAAACTTCTACAAACAATCCATTTTTTTCTCAAAATATATTTAGGTGGTTATTATTCTACCAATTTTATCCTAATTGTTTTTTGGACATAATCCTAATATTTTTTTTAGTTTAACTGAGTCCATTTTTTAAGTTAATGTATTGATCCACTATTATTTAGGTGGTTATTATTTTATAGTTTTATGGAAAAAATCTTAGATGTTTTCTCCCTAATCTGGATGGGAAAATAAATGAAATATTTTGTATCCTCATTGATATCATTTTTTAATAACTTCAATTTATGTATAATTTTTTAATAACTCCAACATTTTATAAATATTATTTTATTTATATATCCATTTATATCCTATTAACATGATATTTTTTGCTTCGTAGAAAACAAAGGTATATTTTAAGATTTAGTCATAGAATACTTATATAAAAAAAAGTTTGATATTGAAGTTTATTTTTCAAATAATGTACTATTTTTATATACTTAAATTAAAACGTATTAACTATTTTTAATAGACATCTCATATTTAGTTTCTTAAATAATTCACATAAAAAATTTGATGTAAAAAGAAATCACAAAAAATAAGTAAAGAGAGGAAAGATTTTTTAAAATAAATAAATAAATTGAAGAGAAAAATAAAATAGGGGAAAAACTCCGCAAAATAGGAAGTGAAAAAAAATATTAACAAAATTGTAAAAAAAAAAAAAAACAAACCAAAAAAACAAAACAAAAGCTAAACCTAAAAGGCCTAAAAATGGATTGCACACAAAATGAAGAAATGAGGAAGATAGGGATTGACGATTTTTCTTTTTAAATGCATAAACATTTTTTTTTAATGAGCAAAAATCGGGTAGAATCTATTTGTTAGGTGGACGTGTGTGACGCCGCATAAGACGAAACGATTTGACCGCTTTCAACGAATGTGGCTCTCTACCAGAGACGCCACAACCCATTTTTGTAAAACCTTTTTTATCCGACCCATTTTGACAAATGGTTTTTAAAAAGAATCCATTCCTGCCATTTACGTGTAGTGTAAATCATATCTTTTAAGCCCTCTCATTCAAATGTGGCAGGCGTTAGACAATCATGTCCCAAAGAAGAATCCAACGATTGAGGCATGAGGTGTTTGACGTATGCTTTTTCGAGAATCTCAAGTTTGAAACTATTGAAAGTGCTTAAAGTAAAATATTCTTGTCCATTAAAGCCAAAGTGACAGCCCAGTGGGGTAGTAGCCCTACTTGAGCCAGGGCTCCGAATGTGAACCTGCTTATCCTAACTCAATTAATTCAACAAGATTAAGAGGCAAAAACAACTTCTTTTTTTTTTTTTTTTTTAAGTATTGGGAGTATTATTTTTAATACCCTCAACAAATAAGGATATTTTCTATAATTTTAACCTATATAACATTAGTCAATTTAGGGTTTACAGCCATAAATCAATATTTCTTTTTGTTAAGGCTCAAATTAATTAATAATTATTCATAGGTTTCGTTTTCAAAAAGGGATAAGCAAGTTCACATGCACGTATAAAAAAATTAAAAAAAATAAAAAAAAGAACCTTAAAAAAGTATGAGCTGCCTTTCAAATTGAGATTGAACTCTGTATACATCCATTTCATTTTCACAAGAAGTTCGTAAAAGTAGACTCTCATTAAATGTTTCTCTAAATTGTCAAAAAAAAAAATAATAATAATAATAATAAAAATCATCGCCCTACGTACCAATTAAGTTTGACTTGATTTTATTTAATTAAAAATCAAATCTTAAAAAAAAAAAAAAATTTAAAAAAAAACCAATCTTTTGATTAGGTCATTACTATTTTCTTCCAAGGGAGGTGGAATAAAGAACTATGGACTAAAGTAATTAAAGGTTGGTAAAAAAAAGTTCACCATTCAAGAAGTTTTTTTTTAATTCACATTAAAGAATTAATTAATTCTCCTCGAAATAGTTGTTCGAATAAATGTTTGAATAAGTTTATTTCAAAACTAATTGTGCAATTTTAGGAAGTAATGTAGATTAGAATGAAAATACCAGTCAGTGGTTGCACCTTGATTTTGAGAGTGTACTTTTCTCAATGTTCCAAATTGTGGTGAGGATTAATTTTTCAGATGACCACCAAAATGTATTCGGACCCCGCCAAATTTAAAAGAGCAAATGCTCTAGGGGGTGTTTGTTTGACATATTTAGGTAGGATTTAGGTTAGAGAGTTATATTGAAGAGTTATATTGAGTAGTTAAAAATTTAGAGTTGTGCCAAAAACTCGTTTGGATGTAGTTTTTGTATAGAGCAGTTAGAGTCAAAATTTTGTTTGAATGTAGATTTAAAATGAGTAGTTATGTTTAGTAGTTAAAAATGAGTGGTTAAAATTGAGTTATTTTGATTGATTTGAAAGGAATGATTAAAAATGAGTAGTTATAAATGATTGAGTAGTTATAAATGAATGATTAAAAATGAATAGTTAGAAATGAGAGTTATTTTTAAAAGTAAAAATGAGAAGGAGTTAGTAAAAACTTGTTTAGATGTAGGTTTTCGAAGAGAAGTTAATAAATCATAAAACTAAATCCTTGCTAAATACGTCAAACAAACAGCCCCCTAGGTTTTAGAGTTGTAAAAAAGATTAAAAAATATATATTAAGTCAATTCAAACATGGTAACTTTCAAAATAAATTTAAATGATAGATAAACAAAGATAATAGTTTTGTTTTTGGGTAATTATATGTTTATTTCATATGATTCGAAGAAAGTTAAAATTTAGTTCTTATGATTTCAAAAACTAGAGTTTAGTCATATGGTTTGAAAAAATATAGAATTTGGTACTTATAACTTTTAAAACTGGAATTTAATTTATATGGTTTGATAAAACCTAAAAAATAGTTTTTACTGTTTCAAATCATTGACGAATGAAATATTTGAAAATTAGTTATTCATGGGTCAATAGTAAAATTATGAGTTAAATGACAGATATATCAAAAAAATCATATCATTTATACATGAATAGTGAGTTTTCATGAATTTAATACGTCAACGATTATGTACAATGAAGATTATATTTTAGATTACGTACAATAAAGACTAAATTCAAATTTTAAAAATTATAGGAATTAAATTTTAACTTTCTTTAAACTATAGAGACTAAATTTTATATTTTTTCAAACCACGGAGACTAAACTATAATTTTTGAAATCATGAAAATTAAACTCTAACTTTATGCAAATCATAGGGACTGAACTTATATTTTACCATTTTTATATATATAAATGTTCATAAATTGTCTTTGGGAAGCAGCCAAAAAAAAGTTTTAAAAAAAGTGAGGGTAGAGAGGAGATCATGTGGTTAGTTTGCAATAGGGATTTTTATTTCTTTCACTTTCTTTGTCAACACTGTTCCTTCAACTTTGCTTTATTAGTTGTAAAGTTAGTATTTATACATAATGTTAGCTTGTTTTCCAAAAAGAATCATAATAACAATAACTCTCCTAAAATTAAGCAATTTTGTAATCTTTTTAACATGGAACATTTCTTGTTCTTGTCTAATTCACTTTTCATTCCTGTTTTTCTTTTGCTGTTTCCAAAAAAATATGTTTGATTGTTTTAAGTTTATGACTTAAGTGATGAAAATTGTAAAAATATTACGACACTTAACTATTAAATATGCTAGGAAAAATATTTTTTTTTAATTATTAAGTAGGTGACCACCATAGATTGAACTCATCGTCTTTTAAGTATCTCAAGAGTCTCTTGACAACTAAGTCACATGGTTGATCTAGAAAAAAATATTGGTAATTACCACATTTCCCAAGAAAATCGGAAAAAGACCATAATTCCTATATAGAAGGTATTACTACGTTCTCAAATAATATGAAAATCAAATACTAATTTTTAGGGTCAAATATGTGACTATAGAGTTTAATTGAATTGATCAATCAAAAAATAAATAAATTCTTAATGATATTAAAATGGGAATTATTATATTAATTTGAATTCTATATTGATTGTGAGTAGACATTTGAACTTGTAATATCTTATTACCTAGATCATATATAAAATGTTACTCAAGCTCTACTACTTTTGGCTTATGTTAATTTAATTATACTCTATTTTCTTAAGATAAGATAGTTATACGCATTTGATGTAGATAAAACTTCTAGTCTAATATTTCTCAAAAAACAAAAAAACTTCTAGTCTAAAATAAAAAAAAATGAAAACTAAATCTAAATTATATATAGGTGTAACCAATTTCTTAACCATAAATTCCAAGGCATTGTTTTGATTACGGTTTAAACCTAGTTTATTTGAATTTATTTTTAAACTTTATTTTTAATTTTAATTGGGTTTTCAACATTTTCTATAATTTTCTATCAATACGAGTTTCAAAAACTGTTTTTTGAAAGGATCAAAACTTAGGCGTTAAGAAATGACAACTCTTCATAGTTCATATATTGTCAACTTTGAAAGGCCTCATAACTTTATTTTTGTTTGGTACCAATGGGGATGATTGTTCTTTTTTAGATACTTATCATTTTCTCATTATTTAATAAATCTGGGATTATACAAAAGATTAAAATGATAAATACTAGTAAAAAACAAGAGTATATATATATATAAAAGAATTAAATCGTGTTTTAAACAAAATTTTTATTTTTGAAATTAAGCACTTTTTTTTTTTTTTTGAGTTCTTGAAAATTAAGCATGTAAATAATAGTTATGTATGATTTTTTAAATTTTATTTTCTACTTCTTAATATGTTTACAAATTTTTGATGTTATGAAAAGTATATATAATTTTGTATTTTTAATCATTTTGTTGGAATTTATCAACTCGGGGTGTTTGTTTATCATATTTAAGGAAGATTTAAATTGAAGATTTACTAACTCTTTCTTGAAAAACTACATTCAAACGAGTTTTTGTAACTACTCAAAATAACTCCTTATTTTTACTATTAAAAATAACTTCCATTTCTAACTAATCATTTCAATCATTCATTTATAACTACTCAAAATAATTCCGTATTTTTGCTATAACTTCTCATTTCTAATTAATCATTTCTAATCATTCATTTATAACTACTCATTTTAACTCCTCTACAAAAAAAAAACTACATCAAAACAAGTTTTTTGTTACAACTGTCCATTTTTAACTACTCAAAATAATTTTTCAAAATAACTCCTCTAACTAACTCCTCATCCAAACACTTCGCGAGTGTTTGTTTGCCATATTTAAGGAGGATTTAAATTGAGGATTTAGTAACTCTTCATTGAAAAACTACATCCAAATGAATTTTTGTAACTACTCAAAATAACTTCTCATTTTACTACCTAAAATAACTCCTCATTTCTACTCATTCATTTATAATTATTCAAAATAACTCCTAATTTCTAATCATTAATTTCACACTCCTGAAAATAATTCATTTTTAACCACTCATTCCTAATCATTCTTGCTTTGTAACTACTCAAAATAACTACTCATTTTTTAGATTCGCATTCAAACAAGTTATTGTCTCTAACTTATCTACGTAAAAACCACATCCTAACGAATTTTTTTACTACAACTCTCAAATTTTAACTAGTTAAAATAACTCTTCAAACTAACTTATCTTCCAAAATAACTCTTATAACCATAATTAAGTGGCTTAGTGGTCAAATAAGAACTTGAGGTTCTAAAGGTAATAGATTCAATCCATGATGGTCACTACCTAGAAATTAATTTCTAACAAATTTCCTTGACATCTAAATGTTGTCTAATCAGTATATCCCGTGACGTTAGTCGAGGTACACACTAGCTGGTGAATATAAAAAAAAAAATAAAAAATAAAAAATCCAAAAGAACTCATCAAACAACTCTCAATTTTAAATGATTAACAGATAAAAACTAATATTTATCTATTTTATTTTACTTTTTGGAAACTTTATGAAAGTTCCCAAAATTTTGGATCATCATGTGGGTTATAAAGTCAAAAGTATATTTTTATTCCTGCCAATGTGCCACTAAACAATGATCAAAGAACAATGCAACTGCAAGGTGTCTGTGAGCCAAAAAGCATCTATTTAAAATAAAGGACACACACATGACTCTTATGCCATGTGGTTGGTTCTTTCCAATTACAAACATTGAACTATCTTTTCTATCATTAAATTAAATAAATACTCACCCCTTTAAAACTATTAAAAAAATTAATTTTGACAAATAGTCCATTTAACTTTTTGTTGATGGTAGTTGTTAAATAGTTGATGGTAGAGTTCTTTCTAGCAAAATAAATTGATTGTAGGGACTAATCTGAAATAAGATTACGTTGATAAATTTCAAGCATCAAAATAAAGTTTATTCCTAACTTTCAAAACTAGAATATATCATTTATTTTGTAGGAGTCTAAAATTTCTAGGAGTTTGAATTCGCTTTCTTTTTGCCCTAATATAAGATATCAATACACCTTAATGATGCCCTAAATTCTCACGATGCTCATGTGATAGGTATCTACGAACTTTTGATACTTTTCGTAGTCTATGATTTCTAAAATTACGACCAGAGGATTATCTAACATTTATTTTTGGATAAATTATAAGTTTAGTCTCTATAGTTTGAAGAAAGTTAGAGTTTAGTTCTCATGATTTAAAAAACTAGAGTTTAATCTCTATGGTTTGAAGAAAAGTAGAATTTAGTCCGTATGGTCTGAAGAAATTTAAAATTTAGTTTCTATGATTTTGAAAGTTAGAATTCGGTCCCTATGATTTTATAAAACCTAAAATATAGTCTTTATCGTACGTTATCGTTGGCATATTAAATACATGAAAGCTCACTATTCATGCATAAATGATATGATTTTTTTTTATTAAATTAGTCCTTTAACTCATAATTCACCATTGATACATGAATAACTAACTTTCAAATACTTAATTCGCTAATAATTAAATATGACAAGAATTATTAATTATAGGGACTAAATTCTAGTTTTTAAAACCGTAGAAACTAAATTTTATATTTCTTCAAACTATAGGGACTAAACTTTAATTTTTGAAATCATAAACACTAAACTCTAACTATTTTTAAACCATATGATCAAACTTATATTTTATCTTTTATTTTTCTTTAGGCATATTTTGGTTACCGATAATTTTGAACTAAAAGGATAAATTCAAGATGGAAGAAAAATCAAAAGTTTGACTAATAGGGAGAGACCCAACTTAAAATAAAAGGGAAAATATGAAATATCTTGACTTAGAACATGGGTCAACAAAAACAATAACTCAAGCAACCTATGGTCGTATATCCAATCTCGAAGAGGTTATGAGTTTGTTTAGTTGTTGTAGGATTAAAAAATAATAATAATAATAATAAATCTACAACGCTCATAGATATTATACATTTTTATCTTAGAGAATGCAAACTCTTTTTTCATACTCTAATTCCTTGTCATCTTTCATAACTTTCTTACATAAGTATCAAAGCTTGTGATGAAGCCCCAAACCACCCGTGTGCAATTTTTTTTTTTTTTTTTTAATGTAATCCACGTAACAAATTTTGTGGTTGTTGCTAGGTTTTTTTGAATTTCGACCGCAATTTTGATATTGTAATAGATGATTTATTATAATAAAATAATTATAAATATAGTTAAATTTAAAAATATTTATATTTATAGTTATAAATACAATTTAATGTTGTATTATTAATACTCATTAATATAGTATTATTTATTATTAATACAATATTTTGTATTATTAAACTAATATCTCAAAATATATATAGATTTATCTCTTTGTTCTCTAAATTAATATCTTTCCATCTAACTTTGTTTCTCTAATTATACTTTTTATCAAGTAACTAATATTCTTTCGCTTTCTAAAAAAAACTAATATTCTTTCGTTAAATATTAAATTTATTTTGTACATAAATTTTTTCTCTAAAAAATATTTATATCTGTATTCCCAAATTTTTATTTTAACTTATATACACGTTTTGCTTCTTTAAAAAAATAAAAATAAAAATAAAAATAGACACACAACAATATATATATATATATATATATATATATATATATATATATATATACAAATTTTGTTTTTAAAAATACAAAACTAAAAGTAGAAATAATAAAGAAAACATAAATCAAAACTTAAAAAAAATGAAACAGTTATATCGAAACACTATCCTTTGAGACATCTAAAAATTTAGTTTCTACATTCTTAAAGAAATATTTTCTATTTTTATGATTTATAAATATAATCTGCAAACAAAAACATGAAAATTTCTTTCAAAATAAATTTATGCTAAATCAAATCTCAAAATAAGGTAAATTAAATAGTTCTTAACAGTTTATTGAACTCCATTTTCCAAGAAATTGATTGACGGGTTTGATCTTTTAATTGCGACGCAACTGATTTTAAATTTCTTCTTAACTTTTATTATTTGAATTCCAACCATAACTAAATTGTATATGATGTTTTTGAAATTATATTCATTTTAATTCTTCTTTTAACTTTTCAATAGTTATGACGCAAATATTCTCAAATATACACAGATATTTATACATGCAAAAGACTAAACCCACAAGTATCAGTTATTAAAAAATATATAATATATTTATCTATTTATTTTATAAAAATTGGAAATATCAAGGTATCTATAAATATGGTCAATTTTCACCCTTAATTGGATCGCCTTGTTTGACTTGACGATCAAACCACGCAACATATATGCCTTTGACAAGTCAATGTGTGGTCGGTCCAAATGTTGAATATAAGTAACATATATATTCGATAACACCAAATTTTATCTTTATCATTATAATTACAATAAATAAAAATGGGGAAATTCAATTAGGATAAATATAAGTTAGAATTTTTATCCATGGTTCAATCTCTCCTAATTCACTCACTAAATTTCAATGATATTAAAGTTTGCATTAATTTTTATTTTGATTAATGTATACATTAAGAATAAAATAATATTGCGAAAAAGTGTAGAGCTTCAATAACCTAAATATAATATTATGTATCAGACAATTTTCTATATTGATATTAAAAATATAATATCATATATCGTGACCAAAGTGTTGAAAATACTTTATAACTCCTTGTATTTTCCCTTTGTTGAAATTTTGTCCATATGGTTTCCTTTAATAGGTATTATTTGACCTAAAAAAAACTAGATCATAAAAATAGTATATAAAAATTTTCAAAAAACAAAATTTCTCTAAAATATTTGTTGTAGAAACAAATTAACGATGATTGTATCTGAGTTCATAAAAATGTAGAAAACTATTTTTTATTTTATTTAAACTTTTGAAATCAAGTAGTTGAACTGATATTTAAAAAAATTAAAATTAAAATAATCTTCAAGTCAAGAATCTATTATTACCAACGAGTTTGTGGTATCAACATTTAAGTTACACAATAATGACCTAGAAAATGTATATCATTTTTTGTTGAGATAACAACAACCCGGGTATGATCTATTGGTGTGTACATTAATGTCGTTGAATTATTGTTTTTATTGGCAAAAAATGTATATCTAATGCCATATTTATTTCACTTTTTTTACATATATTTTGGAATGTTAAAATAAATATGTTTATTGCATGAGAATAAAACTCAAAATTTTTATCCATCTATAAATTTTTAAGGTATAAACTATGTTTAACTGTTCTTTTAATACAATAAAAAGATTTGGAATGTCAATTGAATTATACTCCATTTTAATTAATTGCGTTGAATTGAGCTATAAAGAAATGAGTGCAACCCAGAAAACACTCAAAATAATACTCGATAAAAAAAGCTGCTTTTCTTTTCATTAATTAAAAAATAGCTGATTAGTTGAATAGAATACTTCCAGATTTTCCGAGAAAATAAAGCAGTAATTTTCGATAATTGCCATTAATTTCAATAAGATTTTATCTCTAATTTGCATATCTTTCAGCTAGGTTATTATCGATTTAATGTTTTATTATTTGTCAAAATATTAGTATAAGAATCATGAGAATGCAGACGTGAGTACGTATGAAAGGGCAATTAATATATAAAAACAATATATATTAAAGCAAAATTAGGATAATTATTCTGATCTGATAGATACGAAATGAATCCAACATTAAAAAATGTTTAAAATTGATTAGGAAATAATTGGTTAAATAAATTGGAGGAATGGATTCATGAGACTCTTTACGTCTCAGATGGGATTTGAGAGTTTTGAAATAATTTTTAATTTGTAAATGCTTTCTCGATGTGTTCGATGTTTATTTATTATTTGTATTATTATTATTATTTGGCCTTGGAGATTGACTGACTTTTTGTTTGTTGTTAATGTGTAATTTGCTTGGAATTTTCAATGTATTAACTTAATGCATGATGTTAACAACCCTTGGAATTTCGAGATCGTAAAATTAATCGTAAAAAAATTGATGATCACTTAAAAATTAAATTTCTACCCTTTTTTCTACAACTTATACTAAAGGTGCATAAATTGTCTTCAATATTCATAGACATAAACAGTTGGAATAGTATTAAAATAGGAGTAAAAGAGCGGTAACTTCGCGACATCATGTATTCTCATGATTAAGAGATCATGAGTTTGATTTTTTTTTTTTTTTTTTGGAAAAACATGAGTTTCAATTTTTCCTCCCAATTATAATTATACTAAAACAATAAAGATTAAAATAGGAGAAGATGAGCTAAAAGTTATCGAAAGAGCACAGTTGTTAAGAGTATATTTGAGTGCATTGAGTCTTAGGTTAGAATAGTAGTATATATAGATCATGATTAAAGTTGTATTGGGTGTGACACAATATGCCTCGACAACTTTTTCTGCATTCTCATCAATAATATGATTCTCAACCCTCTTCAATGGCTTTCATTCTCATCTTGCTCCATTTCTAAACTATGATAATAGTTTACTCAAAATAAAATAATATTTATAATTGAGAGATCATAACTAAATACATTAAGAGTATAATTTTACAGTGATGATTATGATCAAGTTTACAAATAGGAAGAAGCTTACTTTTCATTTCTTTAAAAAAATTAAATAATTATCAAACAACACTTAAATAAAAATGAAAAATTAGTAACTTGTTTGATCATCTCTATAACAAGTTGGCAGATACAACAACTATTAAGAGATATGGAAAGGATTGGTAGTGAGTTAGCTTTTGATTAGTTGTATTCCCAATTCAACTCGATAGGTACAAATTCATTTAGTGAAAATCGATTTTGACTCACATCAAATATAGTAATATCATCTATGTGAGGTCCTTCCCACAAGAAAAATTTATTATTATTATTATTATTATTATTATTATTATTATTATTATTATATAGTTTTTTTTTAAGTCAACAATACTTTGAGTTGGAGGCTCAAACTTGTAACATCTTAACTATTAAATCATACATTATATCAGTTGAGTTCAAGCTTGTTGGCTTAAAACAATATACATTAGACCTAGAAGAATGTTAAAAGGAAGTTCGTGGTTTTCATTATTCTTGTGATTGTTCATCCATGCAACTCTTCTGCATTTGAAAGTTAAGGAAACTCGTAAGAAATTAATTTTTAGATAGGTGATCACAATGGATTGACTCATTACTTTTTAATTTCTCAAAACCCTTTTAACTGCCAAACCACTCTATACACGACTCCTTTTTTTTTTAGTTCTCATGAAAGTTTTATAATTGAATACGTTATTGATGATCAAAATATATGGAAGATTTGGCTAAATTTAGATGTATATTTTGGAAAGAAAAAAACAAAAACAACTCAGATGTATATTAATGTCTTGAATTTTTTAAATTCGTTTCTATTTGGTTTCTAAACACTAAATAGTGCAAGTTTTTAGTTTTTTTCAATTACGTGTTATTGAATTGTTTCTTTGGTGTTAATTTTGCTATTTGTTTATAAAATATACCGTTCATGTTTAAAAATGTTGCAATTTTCAATAACGGTTCAAAAAAATATCTTTGGACTATAAATTTGTTAGAATTTGGATCTACACAAATTGGGCTGTGGGCCGGTCCCGAAAATAACCTAGAGAATGGTGTATTCTTTCAAAATTATTTATGTCTAATTTCAAGTATATTAATAAATTAATAAATTTAAAAAAAAATCTAAACAAAAATAAAATTTGGCGTTGCCCGGACTTGAACCGGAGATCTTCAGTGTGTTAGACTGATGTGATAACCAACTACACCACAACACCTTTACAATTAATAGCATTTATTTTAAGATTTATTGTTATTTAATTTATTAAAACTTAGCCATTTGCAGCACAATTTCTAAAATAGTTCATTTATAACACATGATTTTCTATCGGTGATAGAATTCAATTTTGATATTCTACTACAAATGAATTAGTTTTAATTTTGTGTTATAGATAGAAATACTTTGTCTTTTTATTATACATGCAAAATCTCCTAAAATTTATATGTTATCCATAAAAAAAATTGATTTTTATATATTTATATAGGAAAAATATGGCATGGTTGAATGCTATTGAACACGAAAAAAACCTAATATGAAATTTAGGTTATTAAATATAGTTTTTAAAAACACAAAATTGATGTCACTATGTTATTATTTTTATTACAAATTTCTATTTGCTATTCATGTGAAACGAACTAGCTTTGTTGAGGAGTAAGACGAACTTTCTAACACCGGTTAAAGTACCATAATTTTGATGCTAAAACTACACAAAAGTTAGAAAAAGCTATTAAAATCTAGAAAGTAATTATAAATATAGTCAATTTTTAAAAATAATTAACAAGTTTAGTTATAAGTATTAATGAATATCATACTTTTTTCTCAAAAAAAAAAAAAAAACTTTTTTATAATACTATATTAATGAATAGTTATAATACTTTGTAAAATATATATATATATTTATAATACACAATACTATATTCATGAGTATTAATAATATTGTATTAAAAAGTATTAATGATTATTGTAAGAACCCGTAATTTTAAATTACGTTTGCTACGTCATGCTGACTCAAAAACCGTTACAAAGAAATGCAATTTTAAACTTTCAAATTCAAATTTAAGATAACTACTCTTGTCGAATTTATTTCGAAATAATAAATAAATGACAAGCCCTTGGTCAATGTATTTCTAAAATAGTTAATGAATAAATGAATAAATAATGGAAAACGACATCCATGCCACAGTTAACAAATTATGTTTCAAGAAATAACATGAGCCCTATTCTAGCGTGCCGAACAAACAAATGATAGAAATTGCAACTATCTTAACGAACGCAGCAAGCTTCGCCCATGATCACTTCAGCATCTCCCAGCTAACCGTTTCGATGATGTCCCTAGTTACTTGGTGGAAAAAAATCACAGAAAAGGTGAGTATAAAAGAATACTCAACAAGAACTCTCCAAACTGACAACCGAACCATATATCTTCGGTTATTTAAAAATGGATCCGATCTAATGTCTAATATTTTTTAATATATCAAAAACAACATTTCTAACTAAAAAAACTTCTCCAATTTTCTTTAACAAGTTTGGTCATT